>WEKY01027162.1:154234-181384 GCA_013390045.1 Picathartes gymnocephalus
CATTTGCTATAAATGGACAGATTTTGCTTTTTCCATCTAGAGGCATGCCTGCATATAACAAAGCACCAACAGTTTTTTCCTTGCTTGTATACAGAATGTGAACCATCATTCATGGAAAGACATCTTGTGAGGCATCCTGGCCATGCTGGCAGCTGAGGCATAGTGGAGGTGTCCTCTTTCTTCTCTGGCAACTGAGTGTGTAGAAGGAGGTGGTGCAAGCAGGATACACACACCTTTAAGCTACAAAGCAATTATTTGTTGCCTTATACACATAGTTGAGACTGATAAATTCCCAGGCTAGGGAGAGCTGGCAGGGACCTGCCAGCGACAGGGGAAAACAGTGTTCTCTTGTTCTCTGGTACTGGCTCACCCTCAGAGTTGCTGAGTTGCCATCCTTGAATCCCTGTTTTTGATTTAGGGCTTTATGCCTTCCCAGGAAGTGACATTTTCCATCTCAACAATCTTGCCTCTGTCTGTAAAGTTCTCTTTCTCATTTTGTCCAGCCCCAGCTGACATATGGTCTCACAGCTCTTGCTCACAATTGGGTAGTTTTCTCGGAAGTCTGAGTGAGGATTATGCTGCTGTTCCTCAAAACAAAGCCTCAGGTTACAGACAGCTGAAACGAAAGGAGAAGGGTAACAGAGGAGGTGCTGCCATGAACTCTACTATCTGTGGCTGTGTGCTGAGCAGGCTGGTTGGTCTGGGAAATCTGTCCTCCCCACCCCACTCTGTGCTGGCACAGAGCTAAGAGCCCATAACTTGGATTAGGTAAAACTGCATGGAAACCATTTTGGAACATCATTAGTGAAGAAAAGAATTAACTCTTTCAATTGTCTAATACTGAGACAACCCTATTTACCAGGATCTAAAAGAACCAGCCTAGCACCAGACAGTTTCTGTTTGCATTAGAAAAAGCGTTATTCATAGGTATCTTCCAGGAAAGTGCTCATCCAGCATTCCTGATGGAGGAGAGAACAGAAAATTTTCATGGCTAAGCACTGCAGTTTAGGGACAAATTTGAGCTCACAGTGAAGAAAAGGCAACCAGAGGATGTTGCAAGCTTGTTAAGGATTGATGAGCATGCAAGAAGTCTATGTCAAATATTTCAAAATCTAGTCTTATGTTACAAAAATTGATAACTTTTGTGGGCTTTTTTTTCCCTATGTGTAATTTATTTTTGATTTCTTTTTTATTGCTAAGTATATGACAGCACTGAAATTCTATGAATATAAGTGTTGTGCTTGAAGTGAGATCAGCTGAAGTAAAATCATCTGTCATAAAACCCAAACGGTGACCAGGAAATTATAACAGATGTGAGACTGAGAAACTCAAGCTGCCTGGACATGCTGAGTACATGCCGTGCTGGTACACAAGGCAGGGTAATTGCTTAGTTCATCAAGTAGCCAGAGACCCACAGTAGGAGAAATCCGTCCTGACGTACTCCTAAACCAGTATGCAAGATACATAACAGTGGATGAATAGTTGTGATTTGCAGTAGAGACCATCATGTATTCAAATACCAACCCTGGAGGAGAAAGAACATGATTTACTAAAGTAACACATAAAAGAAGACAAATGAAGAATCTTCTGAAAAGAAATTTAATTTAAGCTGTGCAGAGAGGATTTAAAGAACTCTTATCAAAGACTTGGATGTATGCACCCCTATCTAATGTGTTTTCAAAAAGACTAAATCACAAAGGAAGTGGTGTGGCTAAATAGGAATGGGAGCCTTGTTAAAGGAAAGAAACATCCCCCCCCAAAAAAATCAGATCCAAATAATAAAAATTGAGAAGAGCATAAGCTCTGGTTTTAGAATTAACTTCCCCCAAAAAAGGTAGCCATAAGAACTAAGCTGTATCCATATAATTCTTCAGCTTGCTAGCCAAGCTTTTCTATTATTCTCCTGTACTATATGTTCACCTGTCCTCCAATCATGCTAGTGGATACATTTGAATTAATCTTTCCTTACAAAGGGTGACCTACTCAAATGAAGGCTTTTGTTTTCAGAAGTCCTAACTTGTGTTTCATGAGAAACTTGCAAAGGGCTGTTAAATATGAAGACATCATATAGTTCTGTGTGCTTTTTCATATTTTATTATTTTAAATGATAAGGGTAAATATTATCATCATTGAAACACATCACATAGGCTCAACTACTATAAACTAAAATGAGCAATATTATAATCAAACCAAAATGAAAGTTCAGGTTAGATCATGTGTTCACAACTTTATGAAGTCATAAATGTAGTACAGTGTGTAATCAAAGCATGTGCCCATCAAAGAGAAGAATTGCTATTTGTTAATTTTGCATCAGGTGTTTGAAACAGGAGTTGTTTCCCTTTGGTAAAGACCTGTCTGTAATAGGATTCACAACCTGGGATTGCCAGGGCCCGGGTTTGCTGAATGAAAGGTATTGCCTGCAAGAGAGGATCAAGCCTCTTTAGCCAGGGTTAAGCAACTACAGAGATCCAAGCAGGCCCTTTGCCGTTTTCTGCTCCAACACTTTCTCCTGAAAATCTCATTGCAGTTGCAGAGCTATTGTTTACCCTCTTTCATTATTTGTTGCCTTTACCTATATGAGCACAAAGCTTGCCAAGGCTTTTGCATAAAGGTTCATCTCTGAACCAGCCTCAGGACTAACAACGGTAGATCAACATGGGCAACTTTCAGATCACTCTGTTTTGCTGTCAATTTAATCAACAGGATTATGAGCTGAGGTTTGCTTTTCAGCTAATTATGGACTGTGTCTATAAACCAGTACAGCCTGATCTTCTGCACTGGCTGACAGGCAAGTTAATTATGCACTTTGGACACAATCTGTGGGACCCAGTCCTCTCCAAGTGGGAAATCTTTAAACTTATGTCCTGTTCAGAGCTAGTGTTCATCCCTCTATGCTACAAAAGAAAATCTCAGAAATAATGCAACTATCTATTTTAGGTTAGGTAACTGGAAAAATCCTTCTTTTTTTATTTCTAGTTCATCTGAGAACATGTAATAATTTATGTGCCAATTGTATTTTTCAAGATTATTCTTCTGTGTCCACTGAAGATTTTGAGATTCTGTGTAATCCGAACACATTTTCTTTCATAGAAAAAGTACAAATCTAAACTGCTGTAAATGTTCCTAAGTTGCCATGTCTTGTCTTTACAGTACGCAAATGGGTTGTATTTTGGAGTTTGAACTATTCAAGTCCCAGTCTAAATTCTACGGTAACATATTCTTAGTGCTTCTTACATATTCAGTAGAAGTTAGTGTTATACAAAATATTTTTTAAGTGAAAAAATGTATTTCTACTCAGCTTACTAGCATTAACTATGGAAAAATTGGAAAAAACCTTTTTTCCAATCACAGCCTGAAAAACTCCTATATGATTGAATTGACTGATGCCTTTATTAATTATTATATGCTCTTATCCTTTCCTGACTACACTGATTCCCAGAAGTAGTGGTGCTTCTGCACACAGGTTAACTCCCTTGTAAACACACCCATCTGCTCAGTGTTTTCCTTCCTGCATAATTTCTACCTTAGTGGTAAAAGCAGCTGACTGAGGGCATTAGGCAAGAAATACATCTGTTCCTGCAGATCACCTTGTTAAAATGAAATGGGAAATCAGGCAATGATGATTCTCTCAGAAGATCCCCATGTTGACAAATGCCAGCTAGAATTCAAGGGTGTGGGTGACAGGACACTTCAGCGACTATACCTTAAATGCTTATGTGTCAAAGAACATTTTTATTTACTTCTTGATATCTCTGCCTTGGAGACTGTTATAATGTTCTCAAAATTGTGTATTCTCAAAGTCAGTACAATTCTATGTGATTATTGGCCAAACTGTTGGGTCATGGAAATCATTATTATTCCACTGACTTCAAATATTTTTCTTGGTCTCAAGAGAAGTAGTGTCATCTTCAGATGTGACCATTTTAATGGCAGAAGTACACACAAAGTGTTCCTATGGATTTTAGAACAGTGGAAGGATCATTCCAAACTCTGATAGAGACTGGGGTTGAGCTCCATTCATGCTGGTGACAACTTTCAGAGGTAGGATGACAGCAAAATTCAGCTCACCAAAGGCACTTATACTGACTGGCTCTATACTTTGTACACAAAAATCTCACACTCCCAGTTTTATTCCATGGAATTTTCCAAGAGCAGCTATGAGTTTCACGGGTCTCAGAGCCTCTACAGGGAAGAAATGTCACTGCAGACCAGACAATTTCAACAACACAGTCATAGTTCCCATGTTATTCTTGTGCTGCTATACTAAAATGCTGAATACAGAATCTGGTCTGCTGGTTACTTGCTGTAATGGCAAGTGTTTGTTGTGCTCCCTGTTCTCATGAAGTGAACACAGACAAACTACATGGATTGTGTGTTTTGTGGGCAATTGTACCCTTAGGCGTGCTCAGCTGCTTTGATCCTCATAGGAGAACACTGTCTCACCAGAGAGTTTGCCAGCTCTCAAGCTGAATTTGGCTTAGAGGCTGTGCATCTCCATGCTGACTTCAACTTCTTCCAGAGGATAAGGAGATATCTTCCATTTTGGCAGTCCTTGGTTTTTAAAGTGAGGACTGACTGTTCTACTCTTACTAATTTTAACTCTGTCTAGATTAGATCTTATCCTGTGCATTTTAGAGGAGAGAAAAATTTAAATGACACAGACTGTCTGCAGGAGAAATGCTTCATGTTGGGACAAAACACCTGGGTATCCACCCAGGACAGAATCTGGTATTATATAGGTGAATAAGTTGAAAAAGGGCAGCATGGACAGGCAGGCTGCAAGGTGTGCTGGAGGCTACTATTTAGAGGTGTCAGCTGGATCAAAAACATTTATTTTGGTATTTTAAAGGATTTTTAAACTGAGATTAAACTAAAGAAAAGTTTGAACATGAGTGGTTTCTGATTTAGCAGTGGAATTCGGATGGATCCCTCTGTCCTTGCAGTTAACCCCTGTACATGACTAGGAGTTGGTATAATGTGTAAGGTAACAGGCAACTTGATGTGTATCTGTAGTTCAGGATTACTACTTTGCATTCTTTAATGCATAAACTAAGAGATTTGTCATTCCAATAATCTGTTTTGCACAGACTACTGTAGCACAGCACGTGAGTGCCTAATTCAGGTACATGTTTATTATTTAACAGAGTACTTCTTTGTTACAGTAACAGCAGGAAAAAAGTACATATGGTTCCTGCTGTCAAAAATAAAGATGTAGAAACGTTAAGCAAAGGCTCCTAATTCTTTCTCATCTGCCAAGTACAACCTTTCACCTAAAAAACCCAATCACCTCTAAAAGGTAGTTGTTAAGCTATTATTTTATTTAGGTATTATTAAATAGCTTCCTCCTGATAAGGAACAGCTTACAATATGTACAGCAACTTAAAATACAATTTGTATCCATAGGCTTCAGCCTTTCCAAGTCAGGTATGCTGAATGTGCAGAGGGTTAATGTTTCATGAGAAAGGCAAACTTCTGAAATCAGGTTAATCTATAAATAGCTGCGTTATTGAATGTTGGCATTTAGGGCTGTGTAATATTCTGAAAATTAAGGGTTTGTGTTTTCCAGTATTTTCTACAAATAGTCTGTGCCAGGTTGCCTTTATTGCTTCCTAAGCAACATGCAAGAGGCTGTGGGGACAATCCAGTTTGTACCTAAGAGGTCACAAAGACTTCAATACAGTTAGAACTGTCAAAAAATCAACCTGAGTAGGATGTTGCCAAAGAAATCGATTCTTTGGCATTTCTTCCTCTCTGTTTTTATGGAAAGCTTTTTATTCATAAAATATCAAGTGAAGGACAAGGAAAAGGAAGTGGCACTTATTTGTAGCAGAGCTGTACAAAAAAAGGAGCCTTTCTGCTGAGAAGATGACCATGACACTCCAGTGCCACTTTCTGATTTGGCACAGTTGTATTACAGCCATGAAAAACATGGGTTCAGCACAATCTGAGTGTCAAACTTGACATCTACAACCATGTTTTGAACTATCACTCTTAAAGCTTCCAATGGAAGTGAAGTCAGGATTTCACTAGAGCAGTACCAATATTTACATGAATCTCCTGTTTGGGTGGTGGCAGTGTTGCACTGTTGCATTGCCTGTGGGGAAAAAATTGCAACTTTAGACTACAGCTTTACATATCTGAATGTTAGAAAAAGCCAAAGAATACTAAAGTTTCAGAGAAGATTGGAAGGCCAAATATAAGAGTGACATTTGAGGCACACTTTTGCTCTTAAAATCAGGCTTGAGCTGTTTAGTATCTCTTATCTGTTGAGAAGAACTAAAGAATAAAGAATTTAAGAGTAGATATTATGTGTTTGAGTTCAAGTACAATATTCAAATATGTTGTATGTTGTGACTTCTGGAATAACTGATAACTTGCTACTTATATTTGGTTACGTATCTACTTCTTATGTGAGAATCCTGATCTAATAAATACCTAGATTACGCATATAAAACAATAAAGTTGGAATGGTAAGTGTACTTGTCATCAATTGAGATACAATAAACTCTGAATTTAGATAAGCTTTAAAAATGCCATTCAAAAGTTAGTTCCTCATATGAAAGTTAGTTTCAGCAATTAAGTGGCAATATAAAGACCATGTTTTTCTGTAATGAGAGATTACAGTAACCCTCAGTCTTTGCAATCTGGCTGAGGTCTGTGGAAAGATGTATCCCAAACCCAGCAACTTACCCTCTCGAGTGTGGCCTTGCAGGGTCTGGAGAACGTGTGACCCACTGGGGAGAAGCCTGCACAAGTTCAGCTTTGAATAGCAGATTTTGCACCCCTTGAAGCACCCAGCCAGTGTACAAGAAGGTAAAGAAGAAAAATATATTTGCTTTAAAAAGCTGCTCAGAAGACTCCATAATTCTCTCATTATGATTTAGTGGATTTTGCTGGAGGACTCTTCCAATGTCCAAGTGAATGTGCAAAAAACTGAAATTTTTAGGAAGGGCAATGGCTTGGTTTTGGATTAATATATGTTTATGTGTGCTTTTACAATGAATAAATTCAAGTCCTTATCCATGAATGAATTCACACTTATAATTTAAAATCAAATATGTTTGGTGCAGACTAGACTACTATTGCTTCCTTCCCCACTTTAAGGCAGGACTTATTCATTAAAATAAGCACATTTTTATTTCAACCAATTTTCTACCTAACTAGTGGCATTTTCATCTTCACAGCATATCACTGAAACAAAAAGTTATGACTCTCAAAAATTCTGTCAGATAAAGCCCTCATGAAAAATTCAGTTAGATTCTTCTTATGATAGAACTTAGCTGTTTTTTGAAGATGCCTAGGCTTGGGATAAAACACAGCAATGTAATTTATATTCCAAACCTCAGCTGGTATGACATGCATGTGATCAATACTGATAAGATAAACTAAGCCTCTTGGTCTAGAAATTTCAGGCAGAAATGCAGATTCTATAGTAAATCTTTCAGATGCTGATAAGGTGCAGTAAATAAAGGAAATGATTCTTCAAACTCCCATGAAAACCACCTGTCACAGTCAGATTGGCCATGGAGCTGTCCTCATCTATGGATACAGCATTATTTCATACCATGAAGTATTTATATTTTGCTGTCTTTGTTTTTTCTGATCACATGAAAGCTGTAAAGATCTTTGGGTCTAGGCTTCTAACTAAGGTCAGTGGGAATTCCAATTTTTTAAATCTAGATTTCTCTGAAAACTTGTTTATAGAAGCCAGTGAGGATAATTTTATGCAAGGTTTGACTTGGAAGATAATGGGTGCACATTTATTTATTTATTTATTTAGACACAGATGTGGCATTTTTATAGGGGGAAAAATAAAATCATTGTGTTAGGATTTAGACAACATGTCTGGTTTATAATTATTCTGAGAAACAGAACTGGGGTTTCTGCAGAAGATTGAAGTTATTTTTATGAATAAGACAGGCCTCTGTTTGCATATCATTTAGTTCTTACATATTTGTGCATGGCAAGTCTTCTATTGTTTGATCACAGAGAGAAAGGACACACAGTGAAACAGTATCACAGCTTTTTGCAGATGTCAGTTCTTCTCCTCTGAGAACTGAGACTCTCCAGCTGTTACAAGGGAAAAGGGAAAGCAGATTGCTGTGTGTTGGCATCTTCTTAGCGCATCAGACATCTTAATATACCTTAATATGCTGGGTTTACTCACGGCTAATAAGATTAAGGGCTGTGAAAATTTCTAAGAAATATCTTAATTGTTAGCAGTGTTCTAAGTGGTATCAGTTGTTTTAACTATTTTGCTACTCTAGTTCTTGTAATTTGGGTGTTTGTTGTAGTATTTGACATAATTGTTTAAGCACCTTTTGTTTTCACTTATTGTCTACAGGTGCATTCAGTGCTAATGAAATTTCCTGTGTATTACTTAGAAAAAAAAATTAAAACAGTGCAAAATGAAGTTATTATAAAAATTTAAAATCAAAAGATAAATAAGACTAACCCCAGTATCAAATACTACTATTTTACAGCATACTAAACTTTTGTTTGGAAAAGACAAATTGGCAAGATCATGAATATTGATCTTTTCCATCTGTTAGGTCCAAAAATATGTGCTTTAAGTATATAGTTACTTCTGAGACTGTAACAATCCAAAAGTGTGACAAGGGAAATCCTCAGCAGCTGGAAGGAATGAAACATCTCTCATAATCAGAGCCAACAAGGAACTGGCTGCTAAGAAAGGCTGTGGCATAACTGTTTTTTGGAGATTTTCAAAAGTTTTCCGAACACTTTTGGCTTTTGGCAACCTGATCTAACTCACCACAAAGTCTTCTTGTCTCTGTAGACTTTGTGATGAGAGTTGATGCAACATTACCTGGCTGATTTCCCAACTGCTAATAGGCATGCATTCTGTTTAGTGAGGTACAGTGGATAAAATTTGCCATCTGTTCACTTGCCAACAGTCAGAGGGTAGGAGCTGAGATTTTATAATATTAATGCAGTAAAATAGGAGAAGAAAGCTTGGCTATTGAGCTATCAACCCACGTACCCACCTCAGATTAAAACTGCTGTGGCTATTATTTATTTATGCATGCAAGATTATGTAACAGGCAATCCTAAACAAATATCTGTTGTTGCAGTTATTCATAAAACTGAAGCTCTGATACTTTAAATGCAGATATCTTGTCTTTTTTTAGGCTTCATATTTTTGGTAAAGGTTTCCCTAAGAAGTTTGCTCAAATCTTGCCACATAAAATAGCATACCCACAAATGTAAGTGTCACAATCTTGTATTTATAGTTTCTTTTTAGTAAATTAGTGCAGTGATCTAATCATCAGATCCTCTTATTTAACAAAGTGCTGCAATAATATAAAAGAAGCCTTTATACACCAACTAAAACATGTTTTTGATGACTTTCAGCTGAGTAAAACTAACTATTCAATTCATATTTATCAAACCAGTCATTAGGAAAAGGTGAGTAGAATGCCTGGGGTTTTTCCCAGGGCGAATGAACATTATTTGTGTATTCAATGAATGGTGGGCAAATACCAATATTTCTGTTTGTCCTGGATCTGTTCTCCTAGATACAGAATTCATGTCATATAACTGTGGATAAGGGGGTTTTGAGGTTGTTTCCCTACCCCCACCCTGTTTTGGATTGTTTCCTTTCTCATTGAGAACACACAAGGAATGGCACCTACCTACAGACAGAGCAGCATTAATGTCATTTTTGAGACGTATCCTATCTGCAAGGGAGACTCAGGCAGATTAACAAAGGATTGTTGGTAATAGAGGTGCAATAATATGTGTCTTTATTTTCAAGTAATATTACAGTATTTAAACCATACATATGGTTGATAAAATATCTAATAAAACTGTTCACAGATTTTCCATTCTTAATACCATTTCATTTTCCTTTTATTTTTAAAAATCTATGTAGACTTTACTGAAATGGAATATCTGACACAAATGTGACTGGCTGGTGATCTTTTCCAGGTTAAATCACACTCCTTCAGGAGCAATTTCTGATCCACTACGTCTTATGTTTTCTAGGAAAGCATAGAATCATTTAGGTTGGAAAGGACCTTTAAGACCGAGTCAAACCTTTCGCCCTGCACTTGCCCAGGCCACCACTAAACCATGTCCTTAAGAGCCACATCCACAGGTCTTTTGAATACCCCCAGGGATGGATACTCCACCCCTTCCCTGAGCAGCCTATTCCAATGCTTGGTAACCTTTTGGTGAAGAATTTTTTTCTAATATCCAACCTAAACCTCTCCTGGGGCTACTTGAGGCCATTTCCTCAAACAAGATGATTTTATAAATTCACAGAGTTCTTGAAGTTCTTTAGAACAACACTTTAGTCAATCAGGATATTATTTAACCATCAAAAACTATTTTTTGTGGTTTTCAACACCCTTTATAGTTGTGATTAACTTTTCTTTGTTTTTTTTTTTTACGAGTAGAAATGATGACCGTTATGAAAAATGAAGTAGAAAATGGCTATATTGTATAATTGTTACAGAGAAAATTTACTATCATTGATTTGCACAGTTCTTAAACTGACATACACTAAGTGCATGAACTGCCCCCGATTAGCCAGTACTTTTGCTTAAGCTTTAGTTATTCAAATGTGGTTTGTATATAAAGAAATTAAAATCTTACAAAACTTCATTTTAAAAAATGGCAAATGAAAATTCATTACCTAATAGAATGGCAGCAGGAGGTCTATTCACAATTTCCTGACGTTTTCTTCCATTGTCTGTTCCCTGTGACAGGAAAAGCCAAGACTGTACAAAACAGTTAAACAAATAAATTGAACATAAAGGTAGGCATATATATATATATGTATGTATGTATATAGTAATGAGGCACAGGTATGGTATTTGCCTCTTAACACTGTATGAAAAAGTGATAAAAATCTTTTGTGCTACTTGCATGCTCTGGACTGCACTCTGTGGTTTACCACATATGGTTTGATAAACTGAAAATGCATTTGACACATGTATTTTGATGATGGTGAGTGTCCACAATTCAGATAAAGTCAAAAGTGTTCCTAGCAAAGCTCTCTGGATTTACCCGAACTGCAGCAAGAGGGAGCTTGCACGCCTGAAACACAGGCTGTAGCAGAACCAGAGTGGTAACAATTGCTGATGGACCTTTCCTTTGTAAACCTAAATATTTTCCTCCAATTTTGTGGTTTTGTAAAATCTTCTTGCACTAAGCTCCACTATATATTTGAACACTGTGTAAAGCAATATTTGTCTCACTGTGATCATATTTATGTGGTGTTGATGTATTTTCACATACTTTTGAGGTTGAATCCTATTGCTAATATTGATTTCTGCTCTCTGGAATACATTTTTAGACTGAAAGTGCCATTTCGGGCTACCAAGTGCTGTGCTTCCATGAATAATTGAGGTCCTATGAGTTCAGAATTACTTTACAGAACCAGCTTGCGATTAGTACCCCAGAGATTTAAAGAGTTGTTCCAGGGTTGACATTGTTACCTGCAGGTTCACCGCATGGGAGTAGCATGTTCTTACTTTCTCTGCAGTGCTATTACCTCTGAAAAATCTGGGCTTTGAGATTTTTTCTCATTTGTGTTTACTTCCTCTGTGAACTTCCTGAGCTGCTAGATTAACAGTTTAAACAGTTTAATTAATAGTTTTTAAATACTATAGTTTTCTTAGGCACTGGAAGCACAGCCAGGTTCCGTCAGTCCCAGGGGAACTGACGTGAACAATTCGCCCCGGGACGGCATCAGCACCGGCAGGGCCCCGAATGCGGCCCCGCGGCCCCACACAGGCGAACGGGCGGCGCCCGAGCGGCTTTCGGCGGGAACCGCCTGAGGGGGAACTGAGAGCCGCTGGGCAGGGCGCCTTCCCTGCACCTCCGCCAACCTCCAGTCCAACCCGCACAGCTCTCCGAGGCTGCAGAGCAGCCGGTGACAGGACGGTGCCTGCGGGTGAGAAGCCGGGGCGCGGTGCCGGTGACAGGGCGGTGCGGGTGTTTTTGTGGTTCTGATGCGGTCTCTTGGCCCCGCAGATACGGCCGCGCTGCGGTGGCGATCCTGCGCCGCACGGGGGCGCCATGTGCCGCCGCGCCGATCCTGCCCCCCCCGCCCCGCGCGCTCATTCGGCCCTGCGGCTCGGAGCGCCCGCGGCGGGCTCGGGATTCCTCACTTCAGCCCGGGGTCTGTCCGCGCCCGGCACTCCCACCCCTCCGCCGCTCCGAGCCCGCCCCACGCCCCCCACCTCCGCACCCCGGCAGGCGCTGGGTTGCGCCCCGCCCCGTCAGCTGACTGTCGTGGGCGCGCCCGCACTGGGTCACGCCGCGCTCGCCGCCCCCTCCCCTGCGCTCCGTTCGCTTCCCAGCCGGCGGCCGCGGCTGAGGGGCCGCCTACGCCATGGTGCTGGAATCATTGGTGGCGGATCTGCTGAACCGCTTTCTGGGCGACTATGTGGAGAACCTGAACAAGTCTCAGCTCAAGCTGGGCATATGGGGGGGTAAGGAGCCCCTTCCTTCTGCCACTCTGTGTCCGCTGGGCCGCTGGAGTCACCGGGGACTGAGCGGGTCTCGGTGGCTGCGGTTACCCTGTGAGGGGCTCGCGGGCCGTGGGACCGCCAGCCCCTCTGAGGGGCGGGCGGGGCGTTTGCAGCCCCCTGTGAGCAGCGGCCGAGTTCCGGGGCCGCGGCCCTCGTGACGGACGGGCGTTGTGTGGCCGCAGACGTCCCCGCTCCCTTGGAGGACCGTCGGTCCTTGTGTGCCCGTGGTCTCTGGCACCCCTTCCCTCGCGTCTGTCTGTGGGGCGGGGCCATGGGCGCACGGCGCTGTCCTCGGAGCGCTTCGAGGGAGGAAACAACCGACATCGATAAACCCTGTTTGTCCTCCTATTCCTTCTCTCGGGTGCTGGGTGGAAGCACGATTGTGCTGTTGCATCTGTGGGCGGGCTCATGGCGCAGTGCCCCGGGTGGCAGGAGCGCTGGGTGCCGGTGCAGCTGATGGGGTGCTTGGGGAGCTGTGTCTTTCAGTTATCGGTGTAAATAATACGTGTTAGACAAGCCGGGACAGTGCAGGTACGTGGAGTAGCTGTTCTCGATGAATGTATCAAAACATTTCCGTTCGCTACTCTGTAGTCATGCAGAAAACCTGCTGAGGTACTGCCTAGGGAAGCTGGCTGGTTTAGGTGCCTTCTGTAGGTAGGTCATCACCTATTTTTGCTCTTGTCATGGTTGTATGTATTTTAACATTTATGCAGTATTAATACCTATACTTCAAATGGAATATAGGTCTAAGGAATCTGGCATTAAAGCACTAAGAGGTATATTGTATGGGCTTTCCTCGGGTATAATTCTGTGCCAGTGTTTCATTTAGAAATCGTATTATGTTGTCTGTGTCAGAAAAAGTTAATGTGTTTGTGAAAATAGGCATGTGTTTTTGTGGCTCTGTGATACATGATTTTTCTTTTATGTGAAATCATGAAAAATAAGATACCATTTTCCAAGCCTACCCTACGTTGATAGAACTGCAGTTGTTATTCACAACTAAGTGAATAATAAGAAAGACTTCCTATTATTGTGGATATATTTAATAGAGTAGAAACATGTAGACATCTAAGTTGGTGATGCTTTTATCACCTCTTCCAACTGTAATTTTGTCTATAACCCGTGTTTAGCAGCTCTTACAAATTACACATATATTGTGCTATTCTGTAACTGGAATAAGGTTTTCAGATTTTATTCATAAGTACTTGGGAGGGTTTTGGTTGTGTTCTTTTTTCTAACATAAGTAATACTTGAAGTAATCTTTTCTGTGCTTCTCTCTTTCTTCTAAAAAGGTAATGTGGCACTTGACAATTTACAGATAAAGGAGAATGCATTAGTAAGTATCCTAATAACTTCAAATTGGTTTTATGGGTCTAAAGACTGAGACTTAGGATAAAATATTGATCATTGTAGTCTCACAAAAGGATACACTGTGTTCTTTTTTACTGGTTATTGGAAGTAAGTTTTTGGCTAACTGCTTCTAATGTTGCTAATTTTACTGGGACAGACAAAGAAAAGCTGTGGTTGAAAACCAAGAAGTAACTTGCATTAAGTTCCCATACTCTGGTCTGGAAAAACAAATGACTTGGTTTATTTGCATGTCCTTTAATTTGGCTAATGAACATCTGTACTACTGAGAGAATCTTGCTCCAAAATGTAGTGTGTTTCAACTTCACTAAAGAGAACTGTTACTCTTCTTGAACATTGAAAACACATTGGATCTTTATATGACCTGATCACTGTCTCTTTGTTAAGAGTAACTCTTTGTTATTCTAAAATTTCATATTTTACTTGTCCATTTCATCCATTCCCAATAGCTCTGTTGTACTTCAAATCTATTGCTACAAATATCTTCATATCTAGTAGATAAGAAAGGAAGTGTTGCTTTGTACATGCCTTTCCTTCTTATGGGGATTGATTCAGATTCCAGCAGTTCTGATGTAGTAAAATGCAAAGTCATGTATTTGACTGACCAGAGCTGAGAGTCAGCCAAGACCAAGTCAAGAACATAAAATAAAGGATGGTTCTGACAACCTTACAGTTTCAATGTGTTAGATTTCCATGCAAAAGTAATTAAAGGAAGGTCAGTATTGAACACCACTTTTAGAGAAGTAGCCTACACTTTCTTGAAAAAAGAAGAGATCAAAGGAATATGAAATGGTCCAAGTCTTCTATTTTTTTCTCTAGTTTGCCTGTCTACTGCTGTCTTGTTTTCCTTCTAAGGTTTTCCACTAGAAAATAAGTAGCTTTTAATTTCTGTATGTAAATACAGTACTTTGCAAATGTAATTTAAATTTATTTATTTGTTTTCTACTACTTCTTCTGTTTAATACTTTAATTTTGTCATTTACAGAGTGAACTGGATGTACCTTTTAGAATAAAAGTTGGTCAGATAGGTAAGTTTTAGTTCCAATACAAGTATTGCAATGGAAATTTTAATACAGGCCATAAGGTCAATCTTGCCCCTGAATTTCTTTTATCAAGCTTTCTTAAGTGTAATTATACTCATTCTTGGAACTGGCACAGAAATTCAGCGTGACTGCCATCGATTTTATCTGGGAAACCCTGTTTGTGTAACTTTACAGGCTGGTATGAAAAACACATCTGAGAGGTTCTTCCTGGAGACATGAATGATCAAGGGAACTGTTTAGTATAGACGGAATATGTGTTGTTCTTTAAAGGACTGATTAGGACTATGAAGAATTTAAGTTAAATTCCTGAAACTGACAAATATGCCAAAGGCTTAGGAACTCTTAGGGTTTTGGGTTTTTTTGGGGGGGGTGTTTTTGTGGTTTTTGTTTGGTTGGTTGTTTTTTTGGTGTTTTTTTTGTTTGTTTGTTTGTTTGTTTTGGTTTTTGGGTTTTTTTGGGGTTTGTTTTGTTTTGGTAAGTTCCTTTCCCTGGTGGTCAGCATTGCTTTTTCACATGAAACATTTGTAGGAGATATATATGTGTTTTATTTTTTCTGCTACTTCCTGGGAAAATCATATTCATCCCAGTGAATTGAACTTCAGTCATGATCTCAGGTTCTGATTTTGAAGTATTCTGACTCAGACTGCAACTTTTTGCTCAAAACTATGGCTTATGTTTCCTCTGTGTGTATTTTATCACTTCAAGGGCTTTATAAAATGTTCATGCCCATATGGTTTCTCCTAACCTTCTAAGGTGTTTAGGACATCAAGATATAGGACCAGTGCTTTTTAATGCTGGAGGTGTTCTTTGGACTAAGCACAGTGGAGATGTTTGTTTTGATGTAACTGTATCTGCTTTGTTTAGATAAACTTACTCTGAAGATTCCTTGGAAGAATCTATATGGGGAGGCTGTTGTTGCAACTCTAGAAGGCTTGTATCTTCTGATAGTTCCTGGAGCAAGTATGTAAACTTTTCAGCAAAAGTTAAATAATGGAAGAGAAAAATATCTAAGGGTACCATGTAAATGAGTCTATAATAGCAAGTAGTTAATGTAAGCCACCATTTTTACATTCTGCTCCCTCAGGGAAATTTCTAGACAAATGCTGGCAACTTAGTAGAAGGGTGGGAAAAAACAGCACCTGTTGCTTTTATGGAGGTCCTTGTTTGTATCCATTCCAAGTTCAATTCAACAGCCAAGTTTCCTCTAAAATGTGCTTATCCTGAATCCATCTTTGTGGCATAGTTTAGATCTCTAGCTGTTTATCTGCTTCTAAATGGTAACAGTCAAAGGTAATAATTCCATGAGTACTGTTTGTAGGAAGAGGGTCAAAGAACTTTATTAGTTTTCTCTGCAATCAGACTCTCTGGTATGATGAGAAAACTTGCAGGTTCCTAGAGCATGAAATATATGTATGGAAGAACTTAAAAACCTGTCTTATATTGCACAGGCCAGTCTTAGGAGTCTGAATTTCCACAGAAAAATTCTCCTGTGAAATAATGCATAATTGTGTAGAAACAACAGTTTTGGAGACTGGCTGCAGTGTTCAGCAATGAAAAAAGAATAGTCTTTCTCTCAAACAAGGTGTTTTACAACATGATGTTGTATATGGTGTACATTGTTTGTTAATGCATTTATATAATTTGAGATTTAGGATTAATGCTCTCCCAACTTGGCTTACAGGTGTTAAATATGATGCAGAGAAGGAAGAAAAATACTTGCAGGATAATAAACAAAAGGAACTGGCAAGAATTGAGGAAGCCTTGCAGAAAGCAGCAGAGAAAGGTACTGAGTTAATGCAAATCTCCATTGGAATTTGAAGACTTAGACTGTGCTGTGAAAGAAAAGTCCTGGTTTCTAACGGACTTAAAAATTTCGTTTTCTTCAAGAGTCTAGCTAATCTTACTACAGTGCGTTGAAAAGCTTTTATACTCTGAAGCTTGAAAGAAATGTTATTTGTTTGTTTACCATTCATTTATCCAGTCAGCTTCCACGGGAAATGGGAATTTATTCATCTGGTATGTCTTTTTTTTTTTTTTTTTCCCCTGGTGCTCTAGGGGAGCAGACCATATAGAGCAATAGGAAGTGCATTGCGTGAGGGTAATGTTATCTTGCTTTAGCACCTTGATAATAGATGTTTAACTGTGTTTGAGGTGCATGTGGTAGTTTGTTCTTTGGTGAAAGGAACCTTTAAGGGGAACGGTAAGGCTTGTAAACTTTTACTGCAACGATAATACTTTTGTTTCAGTTTCTGCTGTGCTTTTATGATGTACTGAGTTGGGACTGGTTTGAGAAATGAGACTCTTGTGAGCAGGAAATAATTCATGACACAACAAAACAATTGAGCATGAACACAGGAACCTTAAACTTATGCTCTAGGTCATAAAAAGTGTTAAGCTCTCAATTATAGGTTAAAATGGATCATTTAAGTCCTGGTTTGCTTTTTTTTTTTGCTGTTGTTTGCTTGTACTGTAGTAACCAATACCTTTAATAAAATTGTGGTATCAGTTAGGCTTGTTTGGACAGAAGCCAAGCTCAGAACCAATGACAGGTAACTACATGTGTTGGAGGAAAAAGTTATCACTGAAGTTTTGGTCTGAATTGAGATCTATTTGTTGGCTTGTGTAATGGTTCTTAAGATGCATTTCTAGGATACTTGTAACACTGCAACTCATGGAAAAGTTACTGAGAAAGAGATGATGCTTTCAACACTTGGAAAAAAGATAGTTTGGTTGTAATCCCTTTGCTTATTTAATTCTCCAGTTACAGGAGAGTCTGTGGCCTTTTTCCTGTTGTGCCAGTTTGAGAGGTACATGTGCAGTTTCCTTCAAACAGCAATCTGCCAATCTGGCTGCAATGAAGAAAGGAGCTTTGCTTTATTTCTTCTCTTTAATATGCCAGAAAATATATGAGGGCTTAGACAATTTCAGTAAATGAATTTTGCAGGCATTACTTGATATTGGGGTGAAGGAATGTTGGTGAAGGTTTAACCTCAGTTATGTAGCACTTGCATCCTGTACAGAAGCAGTGTTTCAGCCCATGCTCTTTGCACTAATAGCAATAGTATGAAAGGACAGTGTAATAAGATTAATTTAACCTAATGGGTACTGCTTGAGGAATTCCAATTCTGGAACGTCATGTATTTAAGAGTGAGTCTGTGTACCTCTGGCAGTTTTCTTTTAAAAAAAAAAAACAACTTACTATGTCTAGTATTTCTAATGCTTTTGAAAAAAAGATGTCATAGCAAAATGATACCTTAGTAACTCAACTGATTATACAAAGAACAACAATTAGATTTAGTCATGTTTTGTGGTTTAAACTTTAAACCTTGAGAAGGAAAAGTGAGAGGAACATTTAAGTTGGATTATTTTCTACTCTAACTTGAGATGTCCTGTTATCCTATGATCATATTTCAGTGGTAGCTATTGGTGTTTGTGGTGCTGTACTAGAATATTTTACTCAAGAGGACTTGTTTAAGTCCTGCATGAGCAGATCCTTCACTGTTGCTATATATGGAAATGTTGGAGCCCATGTTGCCCTGCTGAATGATAAAATTCTAAGAAATTCAGTATTCTCTCTAGGCTTTTAAGAGTGCACAATAGCTGCTGAAAATCTAGGAAATACATTGAGTGGAAAGTTGTCAGGGTTCATGAATTTTCAGCTGTATTTTCTTTTCTGATTAATACTTGATTTATATTAACATGTTTAGAATCTTGATTTAGTCCTTGGATTTAAGAGTATTAATAGTCCTGGAGAGATTTTCTTTCTACATGCTATTCAAATACTGAGGAAAATGGTCATGCCACTCTGGCAGTAAGATAGTGTGAGGGGGAAGTGGAAACTGCTGACACAAGCTGATGAAACTATTTTCTTTTTTCTAAGCCATTACAATCTGTCTCTATCAAACCCCATATATGGAGACCAGAGGCTGCAGGTCTTTTGTTGGTTACAAGAAAAAATGTAAATTGCATGATTTTCCTGTGTAGGTACTCACTGAAACTAGATATTCTGAAGTGACTTGAGCTGTCAGATACTGTAATGGAAATACTGCTGTGTCATACAAATTTGGTGAACTTAATATTAAATCAGGAGTTGATTTCCTTCTTTTAAACCAAATGCATTTTTTCGGTTTTTTGCTGCCATGTGGACCAAGGCACTCATTCACAAGATTCCTTGTATGGGTTGGAGAGTCTGGTTTACAAGGACACCAAGCCTGGTGGGTATGCATGGTTAGTTACATTTTGCACGTGCTTGATGAGCAGGCAGTTTAGATTTTTGTAAGTTCCCCTCTCCAAAGCAGCAAAGTGTAGGAGTGAGAAAACAGTACTTGTTTGGTAAACATCCACATATTGGTGGTTCTAGAAATAAGATTTTAATGAATGTGGATTCAAGTGTAGTCTTGCAATGACTTAGCCCTCTTTTACTTGAGTGGCTGTTTCAAAAGATTAGGAGACCACTTAGATTTCTATCAGTCATGTTGACCTCAAGAATGTTATAAAACGTTGACAATATTCTACTGTAGTTTTACAACACCGTTTTTACCTGTTTGGAGAGTAATTACCCTTACTTAATGTGTCTGGGCTTAAGATAATTGAAGTTCAGGCTGTCTTGAAACCATGGACAGACAAAATGAACTATAGCAGATTGAAGGCATTAGCATGCTTTCTCCTGCTTCTCTTTATTTGCATTGCTCTCAAGGCAGACAAGGAAACAGCTTCCCTTGAAGTTCAGAGGAACTATTGTTATGTTGTACATGCTTTATTTTTAACTTCTGAAACCTGGTTTTCAAAAATTTACACTCGGGCAAAGTTTCTTGCTTGAACTGTTATCTGAGCACAGGTTTAAAGTGAGCTTAAAAACATATATTTAGTTTCTTCATAGTAGTGGATGTGGGTGAAGAAGAGGAATATCCTGTTTCCTTAGTTTTGTCATGCATGGGAGTGAAAGCCTGAGACCTACAAATTCAGTAGTAAGTGAAGGAAGCTGTCCTTTTAAAGTAACCTTGATAAAGGTTTACTTGTGCTGTTAAAAGGAACTATCCAAAATAAAATGTTTCTATTTGTCTAGTCTTTCCTTTTTTTTATTTATGTAGTGACCACCCTATCACCTTACCTGCAAGACAGGTTGAAGTCTTGGCAGGCAATTTCCCTCCTTTGTTTGAACAGGCCTGTAAATAATAGCAAGTTGTTCCCCACAGTTAGGTTAAGGTACACTGTTATACTTGCTTCCTTCTTGCTTTAGGGGGATACACCCTTCTCATGCTCCAACCCCATAAAGATAAGCACAGGTGGCACTATTGCTGAGTTATTTTTGCTTAGGTGGCCAGAGGGGGGAAACAAACAATGCAGCTCACCAAACTGGTTTTCTTCAGAATTGTGGAAAAGCACGAGCATCATCTAATTAATGAAATGGTTGTGATTGTGTGGGTTGTAATATGTATGTAAATAATGGAATTTAATTTCATGTAAAGCTTTTAGAATCATCATTTTTGGATGTCTTTTTTGTGGTTACTGGATTTGTTCTTTCAGAGTGCTTTCATACCATACTGTTCATTGTCATGAGAATCTTGTTGCAAAGTGCTCTTTGGGTTTCCACATACATCTATGTCTTATCTTGAAAGTTATGTCCTTGTATGGTAGAAGCCTCTTGATTTATATCTTATGCTACAAGAACTAGCTGATTGTTTCCTTACCACAGCTGCAATTCTTGAAAAGCTTTTCGTGAGACCTTCTAAGCCATTATGCCTTAAGACAAGCTAAACCTTCTTCCGTATTTTCTTTTGGTTTCTTACATTTCTGCATTACTAACTTGAATTTTATCCTTTTTCCAAAAAATTGCTTGCATTGCAAAAGGACGTAAGCGTAAAAAGTACAAAAAACATTTTAAGAGACCCTTTAGAGGTCGTGATCACTCAAAAGGTGGGTAACAGTTACAGCTTTTAATTTTAAGATTTCTTTTTGCTTTCTGTTTGGGTTAGTTTCTCATAGGCTTGGTTATCCATCCAATGAGACCTTTTCCCTCCTGTTTGAAAGACAGGATACAAATTGGAGAGAGCCCTTTTGGCTGTTTATCTGTTGTCTGGATCCAGTGAGACTGAAGAGAGTCCTTGTTTCTCTTTACTTGGATAGTTGTGCCTGTTCTTCAACTTGAGCTATCTGTAGCATATACAGCAGAACTGTAAACTAGCGGTGCTTCACTGTGTCTGTTGGAAAAACTGCATGTGCACATCTGTTTGTCTGATTTTTTCAGATTCCAGTAACAGTAAGAAAACCTGATATTGATGCTATAGCAGTAAACAGTCTTTTTCATCACCTTTTCTAAATAACCGATTAATAACTGACTAAATAACCCTGTTCTAAAGAACTGATTTAGTGCTATGACATATTTAAACAGGAATGAAATTGATGTTCCCCAAGAAGATAATCATTGTCTATAAACACCAAACCGTTCAGGTTTTCAACATTAGCATGTGTCTAAGAGTGGGTTGCTGTGTCCCATGTGGTTACATTGTTACATATTTGGTCTTGGAGGAAGCTGCAGCTGTACACAGACTTGCAGTTGGAAAACCTTGTGGGCACCCAAGATAAGCTTTGCAAGGTATCAAACAAATTGCTACTGGTAGCTGCATCTGGCTGTAAAAATGTTAATGGGTTCCTTGCACTTGTAGATCATGAAGCTTTGATAAGAACTACTGCCTTTTTTTTTTTTTTTTTTAAATCAGTTAATAGGAGGAAATGTGTGTTGCATGTAAAAGTGATACAATGTTTCTGTTTCTTCTGCGTTCCTGACTAACTTTTTTCAATTGAAATCAAATGCTCTCTTGACTAAAAGTGTTATATCATGTTCAATAGTGAAGTCTTTTTATTTTTAAGCAGATTTCCTGAACCTCTGAAAGCTTTTAAAGAAAATTTCTCATTCTTTTAGCAAGATATCCGAAGTTAGATGCCTGTGTTCACTGTATATTGCATATGTAAAAAGTTAGAAACAGTTAAAGTAAGCTGAGTCAAAACCTGTAGTCCTTATCTTTCTCTATAGCCATGACTTTCTTCAACTTGAGCCATCTGTAGCATTTCCAACAAAAATGTATAAGCTTGTTAGGCTGATCAATGGCATTTGCTGGAATAGCCACGTTGTAGGGATGGTACTGAACACAACAGTGTAGCCTGTAAGGCAGCTAGAGGACAAACAGCTCACTCATCCAGCCATACTTCAGGTAAAATGCTGAAACACAGCCTGAGATGGTAGAGTCATATCACTGTAATGAAATAATGAGGAATTGTAAATATTACTCCTTGCCTTGGCATGTATTATTCAAGGGTCTTTTGTGCTAAATTACTCTGTCTTACTTATTTGCTTCTTGGAACCCCTTACTGAGGGACTTGGAAGAGAGAACCTTCTACCTTGGAAGGAGTAGGGAGGAGTATATTAATACAGAACTTGCTGTGAGCTAAACTGTTTTGACTGAAAGTTAGACATGTGTTTTCTTGTGGTTAAGTTGTGCACAGGCAGCTAATATCACATTGTCAGAATATGGATGTGAAGAAGAGGAAAAAAATACAAATACGTAATCTGAATAAGTGAAAACTGAAATGCTGTAGTTGTTGGTGTAATGAAATTAAAGATGCAATTATTACATTGAATACTGACTTTTTAAAAATTCTTGTTCTAGAGAAACCAAAGGAGGAGAAGAAGGATACTTTCTTAGAAAAGCTTGCAACTCAAGTTATAAAAAATGTGCAAGTCAAAATCACAGGCATTCATGTTAAATACGAAGATGATGTAAGTAATTGGGACACATGGTCTTCATTTTAAATTAGACTTCAGTGCAGTTCTGATTCTCTAGTCCATAGAGAAACTGTATTTGCCACCTTGAAAAAGTTGCTGTGCTTTCTTCTGCACCTCTTCAAATAACTTGCTCCAGATATGACTCAATGCCAGAAATATGGATATGTGAAGCAGATATTCTCTTTGCCCTTGTCCAGTGCTGCCTTGCTCACTAAACGTGGGCAGTGTCTGTTCTCACTTATTGCTGCATGCAGTGGATGTACAGAGTTTTTCAGTGTCCTTGGGAGAGTTAAGAATGGCAGAAGCTGATAGGTTTACAGATGGGTCTGAAGGCAAATTGTTGAAAACACTTAATTGATAAACAGGAATGTTTGTTTATATGAACCAAGCTGGTACTTCTAGTTTTATCTTCCTCTAGGAAAATGATTAAGCAGTTTGTTATGGGAAAATTGAATTTAAAAGAAAAGCACTGGATAATAGGGCATTTCTCAAACCTTTCTTCGGGACTGTTTTCAGAGACACTAAAGTTAAAAGGGTCATACAAGTGCATATCCTAAAGTGATATAGCTGACTGAGATGTGGTACTCTAATTTTTATTTCTTTTCCTGTATGATGATGATAGAATCCAAAAGAAAATTTTCAGTTTGAATTGCAGTTGTAAGTCTTTACACTACAGCCATATTAGTTTTGGCCTATCTTGGTAGGTTCCAGTAATGTTTCAGTTAGATTAACTAAGCAAAGGAAGTTGTTCATAACAGTTCAGGATTTCAGTCAACCTTAAAGGATACATCTGTCTGCAGCAAGAGAAATAAATACCTGGTGTTTTGCTGTTTTTGTAGATCACAGACCCACAGTGTCCGATTTCCTTGGGAATGACGTTGGGCGAGCTTAGTTTACTGGTAATTTGTGTGTGAATGTGTGTTGTTTTGTGTTCAGTTTGCTTGTCTTTGGAGTAGCAGAAAGGAGAAGGAACATAGTGAGAAGATACAGTGACAGTGTGCATACAGCTGGAAGTGAACACAATCTTTCATTCATGCAAATAGTACTGGCAGTTTGAGCAACAAGAAGGGAAGAAGATCGAGGAACATTGTGCTTTCTGAGACTTGGTGATTTGTTCTAATGATGTGAGTGACCTTTGAAACTGGGCAGGTTATGTCCAGGCATAATAAATGAGGGCAAACATTGCATCATGATGATAAAGAATTTGGTATTTTGCCAGGCCTTTTGAGAAATGAGGAGATAAAATTTTGGTTAACCCCTCTTTGCCTTACCTGTTAAGCATTTTATGGGTAGGGTGAGGAGTTGAATATCAAAATATGAAAGGAAACTGACAGATTTTTGTAGGTTATTGTGATGTGTGTGTATGCAGAGAAGCTGGATGCATTTGTTGCTTGGAAGCATAGGATAAACCCACAAATGTGTTAGCTAAGATGCACAAAATTGCTTTTATCACTTTGAACTTTTAGACAACAAATGAGAACTGGACACCTTCCATTCTGAATGAAGCTGCAAAAATAATATACAAGGTAATGTGTTTTGGGTTTTTTCCTACACAAGTAAGGAAAGCAACTGGTCTTGGAGACTAGTAAACCTGGGGCACTAAAGAAAGTTGGAAAAATAGTTTGCTTTTTGATTTCTCTTGTTTTTCTTTATTTTTGATGTGTGTTTAAACACAAGTAGAGCACAAATAACTGTTTTTATGTAAGGCATAAACTTAAATAAACTCCACAGTTGAAATAATTTCTCTTAAATGTGAATGCTGATCTTCTCGTTCAGTGCATTATACTGCTAGCCTGTGTGGAAACTGATTTCAAAGAGATTGTCAAATTGCCATTTCCTAATCTAATTTGTATTCCTAATGTAATTGGGATTCTGGTTGCTGAGCAGTCTCTCTGTTCGCCCTGCCCACCTCCTGAACCACCCCATTAGCCTGTGCAGAAAGGAGTATGCAGAGATCTAAGGAATTATAGGAACTGGCTTCTTTATTAAGCCAAGTACCAGTTTTCACCCTCGCCTGTGTAATCCAGGGTCATGTTTAACAGATGTGCATGAACATGTGCTTGAAGAACTTGCAATTCAATTATCATTTCAAAATAGTGTTGTCAGATTAAATATATCTCAATATTGATGGTTCATTTGCTGTCTAGTCTGCTTTCATATGTTTTCTGTTTTCACAAACAGAAAGCTAAGTTCGTAGAATGGGTTGAATACAGAGTTTGCAGTTTGTTGTATGTTTTCTTTCCTGTGCAGCTTTTGTGCCTGGACAGCCTCAGTGCTTATTGGAACATACACAGCAAAATGTATTATCATGGCTCCCGTGAACAAATACTGGTAATGTAGAAGAAAATAGCATTATAGCATTAATTACTATATTTTCTGGCTCTTGTAGTATTCAAAACAACACCACTCTGGTTGTTCTGAATTCTGGAGTCTACCCCACTCCTCACTCTTATGTTCACCTGTATTCAGGGTCATATGTTAATCCATTGCACTATTGTTAATATTGTTAATAATATTTTGTGAACTTTTTTTGTTATCAACCCCTGTAGGGTTTAGATGTGATATATTTTTGACCCATTATGTTTATACAGGTGTTCTGTGTGTCCTTGTACTTGTTTCCCATTTTCTTTTGTGCTCGGCTTTTATGGATACCTTTATTTTTGTTTTATTTCGCCCTTAACAAAATATGTACTTAACCTCGTGAGCTTGGTTCTAACATTGAAGATTGAATCAAAACTGTGAAGTGCTTAAAATCACCCAGTTGTCTAAGAATAGCCAAGTTCCTTTGGCATTGCCTGTCTGTGGATGTTTTCCTCTTTTTTTCTCTGAATCTGTCTGAAATGAAAACACAAATTGATACACAGCTTGAATTGACAGCTGCAAAAGTCTGCAAATTACACATGAGCTTAAGTTGGTCTGCTAAAAGCTTCAAGAACTCTGAACAAGTAATGCTCTTCAGCAATTGTTAGACAGTATCGTATCCCTTTACAGGACCAGCTGAAAAGAGGAATTCCCTGTAATGATAACCATCCTGAAGACTACCAGTACAGTAAGTAAGCTAGGAATGAGTGAATCTAAACTGTTCTGAGCATGTTAGTGTGCAACAGCCTGACCTGACACTGCAGGCATGGCCATACTATCTTCATTTTAGAGAAACCATTATGTAATAGAACATATTAGGGCTTGTATGCTTTTTGGCTATTGCTGGGCTATCTTAATTGTTGTTGGTAAGAATTGCATCCTGATTCTGTGGAGCTTGAGCATGCACGTTATCAATACAAAATGTTTGATCTATTACTTGCTATATTTAAGTAAAAAATCCACCTCAATTTTTTTATCTTCAAGTTTTCAGACCAGTGTCAGCCTCTGCAAGACTCTATATCAACCCATATGCAGAAGCAGAGCTGAAAACTCCTAAGATTGATTGTAATGTAGAAGTACAGAGAATTGTCATTGAATTCACTAAGCCACAGGCAAGTTGGTTTGGTATTTATCATCCGTTTCACGTTGTGATGAACTATAGTGTTTTTTCATTGGAAAACATTCTTCTTAGGGATTCATGTGCTTATATGCCTGTAGAATTTCTAAAAACTGTTTAGCAGTACCTGTGGGAAAAGTGTAGGATCTTTTCCCCTCTGTGTAACAACCACTTCCTTGTGATTCTTGTACTCTGACACTCTTATTTGTGGACCCTCTAGGAACCACCTGATCTGTATTCAGCCCTTCCAGTAGCATTCTTTTCACCTAGAGAATGCAATCATGAGTAGCCCTTATCTTATTAAACTATAATCCAGTGTTATAACTGCAGAGATGCCAAAGTACAAGCAAGGGTGGGAATGAATGGAGTGTGCTGGCTTTGGCAACAAAGCCTGCTGAAGTGTCAAGGAACTAATTTAGATTAGCAGCAATTTTGTGTTCTCGTTTATTCAGAGATAACTTGCTGTTAGTTGGCTAAAAAGCTTTTTAACTCTTACTGATGTCTAAGTGTATATATATTGAGTTCAGAACTGTACCAGTAAGGTTCACTAATGTAAAGGCAGTTCTAAAATGAGGGAAACTGCATTGACAAACAAATATGGTTGGTTTGAGAAAGCCTGAGAGTTTGTGCTGAGCAAGCTGATAAAACTACAAATTGTTCTTGGAGGGAAGCAGGGGTTCATGTAGTGGTGTCCTTTGAGATAGAATGGATGCCATTAAATCTGCTTTCAGGTACTAATGAAAATGCATGGACTTAAATTTCTGTGTAGTCTGAGGAATACTAAAGGCCGTGGTATACANGACCAGTGTCAGCCTCTGCAAGACTCTATATCAACCCATATGCAGAAGCAGAGCTGAAAACTCCTAAGATTGATTGTAATGTAGAAGTACAGAGAATTGTCATTGAATTCACTAAGCCACAGGCAAGTTGGTTTGGTATTTATCATCCGTTTCACGTTGTGATGAACTATAGTGTTTT
>WEKY01027165.1:0-13759 GCA_013390045.1 Picathartes gymnocephalus
ACGCTGATAAGGACCAAGGACCGCGATAGCGCTGATAAGGAGTGGGAAAACACTGATAAGGAACGGGGAAAATGCTGATAAGGCCGGCTTCTCCTGGAATAACACTGATAAGGAGTGGGAAAACGCTGATAAGGCCGGCTCCTCCTGGAATAATGCTGATAAGGAGTGGGAAAACGCTGATAAGGCCAGCTCCTCTTGGTATAATGCTGATAAGGAATGGGAAAATGCAGATAAGTCCGGCTCCTCTTGGATAAACGCTGATAAGGACCAAGGACTAGGATAACGCTGATAAGGGGTGGGAAAACGCTGATAAGAAGGGGGGAAATGAAGATAGGGCCGGCTTCTGCCGGGATAACGCTCCCTTGGATGGTTCCACCAGGGATAACGCTGATAAGGACCGGGAAAATGCTGATAAGGACTGGGATAAGGCTAATAAGGATCGGGATAACCCTGGTAAGGCTGGCTCCACTTGGGACAACACTGAGAATGAATGGAATACTGCTGATAAGGTCCAGGATAACGCTGATAAGGATCAGGATAACGCTGAAAAGGCCACTTCCTCCTGGGATAAAGCTCCTTGGGATAGCTCCGGCTGTGCCAGAGCCATGGCAAAAATTCCCCCAAAAACCGTAAATAGATGGAAAAAGAAAGGGACAATGAACAGGAACAAAAACCTGGGTTGGGAGACCCTTCATCCATCCCCAAACCCGTCCCGGGCTTGCTCCAGTTCTTCGGGAGAGCCCAAAATCAGGCAGGACCTTCTCAGGAAAAGCCAATGATTTGGAAAACCAGCTCTGGGATTGATCTCCTTCCCCCCAGGACGGTTCCTGTTTTCCTTGGAAAAAAAGGGTGACGGCATGAAAAGCATTTTCCCGCCGACGTCTCCCGGCTCCATGGCCGATTTCCCGGTTATTCCCGAGGCTTTCAAGTGCCGGGTGCTGGGGCAGGGGGATTTTCTCCTCCCAAATTCCATTCGTTCTACAACGCGCGGAGAAAGGGAGGAAAAGGGAGCCCTTGGAGCCAAAAAAAAGCGGCGGCTTTTCCTCGCCGGGTCAGGGAAATATTCCATGACCAGGGAATGTTTGAAATGTTTGATTCCTCATTCCCTGCTCCAGGGATGATCCCAATCCCTCATTCCAGGGAATGGTTGATACCTCGTTCCCTGCTCCAGGGATGCTCCTGATCCTTTGTTCCATGCACAGGGAATGTTTAATTCCTGAGAATCCTCTGAGTTACTCCTGAGTATCCTCTGAGTTACCCCTGAGTATCTCCTGGCCCACCTGAACATCCTTGTGAGCACCTCAATCTTCTCCTGAACATCCTTTGAGGATCCTCTGAGTAACCCCTGAACACCCTGAGTATCTTCTGACTCTCCTGAACACCCCTGAACATCCTGAGTATCCTCTGAGTAACCCTGGAGTATCTCCTGCTGCACCTGAACATCCTTGTGAGCATCCTGAGCTTCTCCTCAACATCGCCTGAGTATCCTCTGAGTAACCCCAGAGTACCCTGAGCATCTCCAGGACATTCCCGGAGCATTCCCGGAGCAATCCCGGGAACATTTCCTGAGCATCCCCTGAGCATCCACGGTGTAATCCCCGAGTATCTCCTGACTCAACCCCTGTGCATCCCAAACTTCTCCTGACCCATCCCATAATATTCCCTCCCTATCCCTCTTTTCCCACCCTTTTAATAAATCTCATCTTCTCCCGCGCAGCCGCGCTTTTCCTTGGGATAAAAATTAACTCCGAACGTAGCAGGGGGAAAAAAAAAAAAAAACCACCAAAAAAAAATTCCCAAAAATCCGCAATTCCAAAGAATTGGGAAGAACTTCCCCACTTCCCACCCGCTCATCCCATGGGATGGCCCTTTCCAAGCCATTCCCCGGATATTCCCAGGTGGAAAACCTCCCACGGCTGGGGGAAATCCCAGTTTTCCCCCACCACACTCGGAATTTTTCTTACCCAGCTCCAGAAAAATGAGCCAGGAAAATCCAATCAGGAAATTCACCTTTCTCAAGGAAACAAGGCCGGAAAGAAACCAGGAAGAAGGAATATTTCATCCCAGTTTTTTTTTTCCCTTGGATGAAACCTCTCCTGACCGTTTTTTTCCAAGCTCCAGTGCTGACTTTAGAGCAGAGTGTGGAATCAGGAATAAACCTGGAATTCTGGAAGTCATTCCCACTTGGAATAAAAGCAAGGAGAAGCTCCCGTGCCTGTTTTATAAATAAATACAGATCTGGTTTTTCCCTGATTTTCCCAAGATTTTGATTTCTCTGCCCATTCCCACCTCTGGAAATCCCCATTTTTCCACCTTTTCCCTGAGGATCAGCAGGAAAACGGGAACACCTTGGATGGATTCTGCTGGAATCCCTTCAACAGCCCCAAAATCAGAGGAAAAAATTCCTAAAACTTGGCATTAACAGGGAAAAAGGGACTCACCGCACAGTGGATTGGTAAACGAGGTCTTCCCGCTTCCGGTAGTTTTCCATCTGGGAAAAATTGGTGGAAAACATGGCATCGAAGGTGAAGATCTTCTGCTTGATGGTGCCGCCGTCAGTGACCTGCGGGAAACAATCCCAGTGTCCCGAATTTGGGAATTTCGGGCCCATTTTTAATATTCCAAAGGGTTTTTTACTCTGAAAATTTGAATAGATTTCTTTAGATTAGATTTGTTTAGATTTGAATTTTTAATTGATGTTTTAATATATTTATTCGCATTTCAATATAATTTCTATGTTTCAATATTTATTTAGATTTGAGTTAATTTATTCAAATTCAAATACATTTATATATTAATACTAAGAATGAAATCGATATATTTATTTGCACTTCAATTTTTAATATTTTAATATTTATTCAGGTTTGAATAAAATTATTTCAATTTTATTCTATATGAAATATTTTTAAATAAATGTACTTAAATATTTGTATGCAGTGCATTTAAATATTTAAATCAGAATTTTTTTTATTTTTTTTAATTTTTATTTTATCATGATTTCCGTATTTATCCATGGAATCCCAACATCTTTCAGCCTGGAATTTATGGATTTATGATGCCCCTCCTGAGATCCATGTTTTCCATCCCGTAATTCCATCGCCATTCCATGGCTCCGTTTTCCAGCTGGGAATTGTCATTTTGAAATGGAAAATGGCTTTTTTTAGGACTCGTTTATTCCCTGTGCCCCTCAACGCTTCCGGATTTATCTTCCTTGCTTTGGAGGAGGCATTTTAGTGGGAATATAAGGAGGAAAATGGGAATTTTGGGGCTACTCCAGCAGAGTTAGAATTCCCATTTTTAAAAATAAACCAGGAGCAGCTGAAGGTTTTGGGATTTATTCCCAAATCCAACATTTCCTGAGGACAAAACCCCAAATCCCCTCCCAACACTTGGGCAACACTCCGCCGTTATTCCCAATTTCCTCTTTTCCCACTCTTTTATGGCAAAAAGGGGCAGAAAAGAAGGGAAAAAAATCCATCACTAAAAAAAACTCTCCCAATTTATTATCCCGGGCTGAGGCTTTTATGGGAAATTCCACCCTGGCACAGATGTGGGATAAAGAAAACCAGGACAAATGACAGGAGTTGTAAATCTCCGGCCTCAGGAAAGGTCCAGGGAAATTTCCAAGGATTTTTCCTGACTTTTCTTTTGGTTTTGAGGAGAAAGCCAGGAGCTGCTCCGGGATGGAGAAGGGATCCAAACCCAAAGGGATTTTCGGGATTCTTTTAGAGATGGAGGCGCTGGGAATGGTGGTGGCGGTTGCCCATGGATCGGGAATTTGCAGCATTGGGATTTTCCCAGTACATCTGGACAGATGTGGGCCCAAATCCCACCCCATCCAAGGGCAGGAGTGGGAAAATTCCGCTGGAATCACCCTCCGTGAGCCCTCAAATTCCCTGAGGACTGGGAGCGCTGGGAAGAACCGCATCCCTGACGGAATTCCAGGGAGTTAACGGCTCCCAGGAAAAGGCCTGTCAGGAATTCTCTCTCTCCAGGGATCAGCCCTAATTCCAGCCTTTTTTCTGTGCCCCGGGGGAATTTTTTTGGGAAGAGCAGCTCCATAGGAATTCGCAGCCCACCGGGAATGAAAAAAAGGAGGATAATTGGGCAGTATCCCATGGTTCCTGTCCCAATGGATGTCTCCACATCCAGGAATTTCGGGGAAAGGGCCACAGGAACACATTCCAGGCGCTGCTTCCTGCGCTATTCATAAATCCCAGGAAAAAATCCCATTCCCGAAAAATCTCAGCTCTTCCAGAGGCAGCTCCCGCCTGTCGCCCTCCCCTCCGCGTGCCGTTCCCAAAATCCATTAAAATGAACATTTGCTGTTCCCACAACCCATTAAAATCCTGGAGCCTCCCGCTGGGATGCCCAGAGGGTCCAAAACCATCAGGAAGTGATGGATGCGGGATGAAAGGAGGGATTTGGGAGCTGTTGGAAAGGGCCGGAATTAGGATCCGGTCCAGGATCGATGGATTCCCTTTCTCCAAGCAAATGGAAATTGCTCTGGAAAGAGGGAAAATTCCCTGGAGCAGCTGCAGTGATCTCAGTGTTTCGGGGGATCTGTAGTGTCCATGTAAGGTCTGCCAGGAAAAATTCATTATCCTGGAAAATGCCGGATTTAGGTTTTTGCTGCCCATTCCCAGGAGAATCACAGCCTCCGGGAAAAACTCATTATCCTGGAAAACTCCGGATTTAGGTTTTTTCCTGCCTTCCTTGCCCATTCCCTGGAGAATCAGCTGGGAAAAACTCGTTATCCTGGAAAACTCCAGATTTAGGTTTTTTCCTGCCCATTCCCAGGAGAATCACAGCCTCCGGCAACATCTGGAATGATCCAGCCTCCAGCACCATCTGGAATGCGCCAAGCATCACCAACATCTGGATTCATCCAGACCAACAACATCTGGAATGCTCCAACTCCCAGCAACACCTGGAATATACCAGCCCAGCAACATCTGGAATGCACCAAACGCCAGCAACGTCTGGAATGCACCAGCTCCCAACACCTGGAATGATCCAGCCCAGCAACATCTGGAATGCGCCAACTCCCAACAACATCTGGAATGCGCCAACTCCCAACAACATCTGGAATGCTCCAGCCCCCCATCAACACCTGGAATGCTCCAGCCCCCCACCAACATCTGGAATGTTCCAGCCTTCCCTGGCTGTGGGGGGTGGATTTTGGAGCCCCCTCGGCCTTTCCCAGACGAAGAAAACTCCGGATGGAGAAAAAAAGCTTTGGAATATCCATGCTCAGAGCAGGGCTACGGAGAGCAAGGACCACACTCCAGAGATGCTACAGGGAGTAATTCCCACACTCCATGGATACCACAGGGAGCAATTCCCACACTCCATGGATACTACAGCGAGCAATTCCCACACTCCATGGATACTACCAGGAGCAATTCCCACACTCCATGGCTACTACCCGGGGCAATGCCAGTGCCGTGCTCCCACCAATCCCATCTCCGGCCCGGAGTTCATTCCCTTCCTGCTCATTACCCCGAGAACCAAACTCTCTAATTAACAGAGTCAGAGCTCCATGGGCTGCCCTCCATTCCCACCCTTCATTCCCGGACATCCCAGGAATCCCACTTGGCACGGGGAGCAGCCAGGGAATGGTGCCTGTCCCTGGTCTGACACCCCAAATCTGCCAAACCCCCTTTGCAATTCCCAAATTCCCAAATTCCCATGCTCCATTTCCCTTCCCACTGCACAGAGCCAGAACGGATCCTCTGAGGATTTTCCCTCCCCCTCTCCTGCTTCCCTGTTGCTTTTCCTGAGCTCCACTGGGAACAGGAGGCATTTTCCCGGCTCCCATCCCGGCACCGACCACACAAATCTGGGATCCGGTGTGACCCTGGAGAGCCAAGGAGCAGCTCTGGGTCTTTCCGGTCTCATTCCAAGCTCTTTCGCCCGGATTCTGCCACCCCTGTCTCCTGCCAAGGCTTTTTTTTGGGATCTCTCCAGGTGCAGATCCGCGTTCGCACCTGTTCCTGGGAACATCACACCTTCCGGAGGTGTTAGGATTGTTGGATGTTAATTAACACCTCGGCTCGCGAGATGCGAGATCCTGTTTGTTCTGGGAAAAATCCGCTTTGCTCGTCCTGGGGACGCTGAAATCGGCCACGTTCCAGCGGCGGAGGGGTTTCCCGATGGGGGAAGAGGGTTGTCCCTGGCTGTCCCTCATCCCTGGGGAATCCGGGGGAATTGCTGGAGTTGTGGGTGCTGGTTGGCTTCTCCGTGGGGTTTCACCTGTGGGAAGAGGCTCCCCGGCCTCGGAATGCAGGGATCCCGACAGGATCACCCACCCATGAGTTATGGATTCATCCCTGGAGTTATGGATGTACCCTGTGGGTTATACACCCATCCCGGCAGTTACGGGTGTACCCCATAGATTTTGGATGCACTCCATGGGGTTATGCATGCATCCCATTGGTTATGGATTCATCCCGTGGGTTATGGATTCATCCCGTGGGTTATGGATCCATCCTGTGGATTACAGACCCATCCTGTGGGTTATGGATACATTCCATGTGTTATGGATCCATCCCACCAGTTACGGATCTATTCCATGGTTTACAGATCCATCCCATGGGTTGTGGATGCATCTCGTGGGCTATGGATCCATCGCAGGAGTTACAGATCCATCACAGGACTTATGGATTCATCCCATGCCTTACGGATCCATCCCATGATTTACGGATCCATCCCAGGGGTTATGGACCCATCCCAGGGATTATGAATCCATCCCATGAGTTATGGACCCAACCCAGGGGTTATGGATCCATCCCAGGGGTTATGGATCCATTGCAGGAGTTATGGATCTATGCCAGGGGTTATGGACCCATCCCAGGGATTATGGATCCATCCCAGGAGTTACAGATCCATCGCAGGACTTATGGATTCATCCCATGCCTTACGGATCCATCCCATGATTTACGGATCCATCCCAGGGGTTATTGATGCATCCCAGGGGTTATGGATCCATCCCATGATTTACAGATCCATCCCAAGGGTTATGGATGCATCCCATGGATTTTGGACCCATCCCAGAGGTTGTGGATCCATCCCAGGGGTTACGGATCCATCCCACGGCTTGTTCCCCCTCCATTCCCCACCAAAGTGCCGCCATTGATTTTTCCACCTCTCTCCCCCTTTTCCCATCCCCTTTCCCGCCCCTGGAGCAGCTCAGATCCCTCAGACTGCAGGAGCTCCCTCTGCTCCCTGTCCAATAAACCACGGGAATGAGGAACCCGGCCTGACCCCAATCCAGCTCTCCGGAGCCACATTCCCATGATTTACAAGCAGAATAAATGTAACTCCACAGCTCCAGCGGCTCCTCCCCGGCTCTCCCAGATCCATCCATCACCTCCAGCTGCTGCTGGAGCTTTGGGAAGATGAAAAAGTCCGGGAGTGAGGCAAAACAGGGGGAAAAAAACGGGAAAAACCTTAAAATCAGGAAGGAATTTGGCAAATCCTGAGCTGCTCCATGGAAACCCAACTTCCCAAACCCGGGAAGTTCCCTGGGAAAGGAGCAAGAGGGAAGGAGGGGTAAAAAACCCTGGAAGAAAAAAGGGGGGATTTGCAGGGATAAAAATAAAAGCTGGGATATTTCTGCCCTTCCCTTTCCCGCCGAGGTTTTTCTCGGAGCATCATTTTGCTCCGGAGCAGCAGCCGCTCCCGCATCCCGCCTCGCAGGGGGGGATTATGCAAATCCAGCCCCAGCTCCCGGGAAAGTGGGTTAATCCAATATTACCGAGTGGAAAAGGCAAGGAAAAACCTGGTGGAGACGGCGGAGCCAGCAGAAAAAGAATTCCTCCCTAAAAAAAAGAGGGGGAGACGAAGCCAATTCCAAGCTGGAATTTGGGATTCGGGGCAGGTTTGGGGTTCCGTTCCCTGCCTGAATGCCCTGTCCAGCATTTAAGGGTTCATCCATAAATAATGATAGGAAAATCCATCCCGGATTCCACGGGAATATTCCCGTGCACACATCATGTTCCAGCAACCGGATTTGTATCCATCCTTTCCCTATTTGTAAACCTGGGAATGGAGAAGAGCGTTAGGGAAGGGCTGCTCCCTGTTCAGGGAGGAGGAACAGAATGGGAAATCCAAGGAAAAAAGTATTCCCAGCTGCTCCATCTGATGCCACCGGCATCACTCGCCCTCTCTTTGCCTTCTCCAGGTGTTTTCCCTGGAAAACTTCAGGTTTTCCTGGATAAATCCATTTGTGGCGGGCAGATTATTCCAAATTTCCCTGGAGAAAGCTCAGGATTGGTGAACCTGAGGCTGGATCAAGGCTTGGGAGTGATGATCCAGGGGCAGCCTCCAAATCCTTCCTTTCCCAAAGAAAACCGGACTCCAAATTCCCCTTTCCCAAGTAAAACCAGATTCCAAACCCCTCCTTTCCCAAATAAAACTGGACTCCAAATCCTTCCTTTCCCAAAGAAAACCAGCCTCCAAATCATTCCCTTCCCAAAAAAAATCAGGCCTTCAAATCCTTCCTTTCCCAAACAAAACCAGATTACAAATCCCCCTTTCCCAAATAAAACCAGCCTCCAATTCCTTCCTTTCCCAATAAAACTGGCCTCCAAATCCTTCCTTTCCCAAAAAAGTCAGGCCTCCAAATCCTTCCTTTCCCAAATAAAACCAGCCTCCAAATTCTTCCTTTCCCAAATAAAACCAGCCTCCAAATTCTTCCTTTCCCAAATAAAACCAGCCTCCAAATCCTTCCTTTCCCAAATAAAACCAGCCTCCAAATTCTTCCTTTCCCAAATAAAACCAGCCTCCAAATCCTTCCTTTCCCAAATAAAACCAATATCCAAACCCTTCCTTTCCCAAAATATATCAGGCCTTCAAATCCTTCCTTTCCCAAACAAAACCAGATTACAAATCCCCCTTTCCCAAATAAAACCAGCCTCAAAATCCCCCCTTTCCCAAACAAAACAGGAGCTTCCCTCCTGACCAACATCCCAAATCCACGAAGACTTTGGGAGCGGGGAAAGTTTTGTTTTAAAGACTCTACATGAAGAGCCCCAAACTTCCCCGAATAGCCCAAATTTTCCTAATTCCCCTCTTTTTTCCCCCCATCATTTCCCATCCACCAAGCTCTTGGCTCCCACCTCCAAATCCCAACCCGGCACGGAGCCGAGCCTTCCATCCCTAAATCCACCTGGCAGCCACCCCGAAAACACCTGGAAAAATCCTCTGGGAGCCCCCAGGATGATCCCAAACCCATCGCGCATCCCTCCCCGCTGCTCATTCCAAGGCCATCCCCGCTGCCTCCCGCCTCCCAGGAATTGAAATTCCCACCAGCCCCAGCTCCGTCTGCTTTTCCAGCCTCATCCAGCCTCGACTTCCCATTCCCGAGGCGCGGAGCAACCGGGCTGGCTTCGCATTCCCATTCCCGAGGCCTCGGAGCTCACCCGGTACCAGACGATCTCCCGCATTTTCCCGTCGGTTTTGAAGTTGCATTTCAGGGTCACGGCATCTCCCACCACCACGGGCGGCAGGGGCTCGATGCTGACGGTCAGATAACCTGGAAAAACGGGAAGAAAAGGCAGGAAAAGCGAGCTTGAGCTCCAGGGAAGTTTGGAGCCGGGGGGGTTAAATAGCCGTTTTCCAGGGGTTTTACGGATTACCGGCACTGTTGGATCCCAGGGGAAGCCCCGCCAAGTCCTGACCCCTCACGGGGATGGATTTGGGCCGCTCCCAATGATGCCAAGAAAGTCCAAATGGAAGGAAATCCTTCTGGAATTTGGGAAAATCCCAGCTGCCGCTGTTCCCACTGCAAATTCCCGTCATTCCTACGGAGTCGCTGCCTTTGCCCTGGGCTCCGTCATCTGCCCCTCACTGGTTGTCTCCCCTGTGCTTCCAAAAAACTCTCCCAAATTCCCCATTCCTGATGGGAATGGGTCCAACAGCTTCCCCAGAGGATGCACAACCCGTCATCCATGGTTTTCCAGCTCCTTCTCCATCTCCCCACAGCCAGATTCCGGATCTGTCCTCCCTCCAGAGGGAAAATTGGATCCCGGGCAGCTCCATCCGTCCCTTTTTTCCCTTTTCCCCCTCGATTTGTTGGGAAAATTGGGAATGGGGAGCAGACAGGGGCAGCTGGGTAGGGAATTATATTCCTGGTTTATTTCCCTGCCTTTCCTGCAGCTGTTGGGAATTGATGGATTGGCAGCCTGGCAAATTCCAGCCTTTCCTCAGCATCCTTCCCTGTCTGACACTGAGACATCCCAAAAAAAAAACCTCTCACCCACCCCAAATTCCCATTTTTTAAAAATCACTCCTCGCACCAGGCAGGAAAACAGCTGAGAAAAAGTCCGGGAAACAGCAGCAGGTTTGGAAATGGGGCTGGAAATCAGAGATTCCTTTGTGGAAGATGCCCTGGGAGGGGGGTGGAGGGGAAAGGTGAATTCCCGGGATTTTTTTGTGCCTCCCGGGCAGAGATCTGAGGCTCAGCATTCCTTGTAAAACAACTTGGAGGTGTTTGTGCCATAAATCCCAGGCACGACCTGCGGGAGAACACGCTCCGGGAACACGTGCTGGCTGCAGCAGCAGGGCAGCATGGCCCGGAATATTGAACACCGGGAAAAAGCCGGAAAATCCCGTTCTGTGCTGCTTTTGGGGGGCTGCGGGAACAGCTCTGCACAAGGAAACACAGGGAAAAAAAAAAAATGGAGCTTTTGGGATTGTTTGGGAGTAAAGCTGAGGGTTAAATCTCTTTTCAGCCCTGGAATGATGCCTGGGAATGAAGGAATTTCGATGCTTCTTTCTGGAATCCCAGTTTTCCTCGCTGGGAGTGACCCAAATTCTCCCTGTCTGTGTGGGGCCAGTGCCTTTCCAGCCTCTCCCTGCCTGTCCAGGGTTTATTTTTGTTCCTAAATCAGGGATTAAATCCCTGCGAATGCCAAGGCTGCACGAGGGCCCCTTGGATTCGGGGCTTTGCGGATGGAAAAGGCAGGGATGGCAGGAGGAGGAGGAGGAGGAGAATGAGGAGGAGGAGGGAGGGAGGAAGGGCAGCCGAGGTCTCTCCAGCTGCCCCGATTCCCCTCGCTCGGCTTTTGACATTTCCGAACAGCCGGGATGAGCAACAGGCACGGAAAACCGGCGACGGGGGGATGAGCAAATCCTTGGCAGCGTGGCAGGATCCGCCCCAAGGAAATCGGGATGGAGGCTCCGTGCGTGCGGAAAAGCTCTGCCCTTCCATGGAGCCTCCGGGTGGGATCGCAGCTCCCGCCTGCCCCCGGATTGACGGCGGATTAACGGGAGCCGGGGAGGAACTGGCAAAGCTGGAGCAAAGATTGGATTTTCCCTCGTGCCCATGGGGTGTGGAGATCCAGGAGTTCCCAGAGAGGCATTTCCAGAGGGTTTTCCATCCCTTTTCCCACGTTATTCCCTTCCAGACCCTTGCACATCTATGGGAAGAGGAACCATCCCCATCCCAGTCCAGCCAGAGGAAAGATTGGATTTTCCCTCCTGTCCACGAGATCCAGGAGTTCCCAGTTCAGCATTTCTAGATGTTTCCCATCCCTCTTCCTACGTTATTCCCTTCCAGACCCTGTGCACTCCCATGGGAAGAGGAACCATCCACATCCCAGTCCAGCCGGAATGGAGACTGGATTTTCCCTCGTGCCCAGAAGTTACTGAGATCCAGAAATTCCCAGCTCAGCACTTCCAGAAGTTTTCCATCCCTCTTCCCATGCTATTCCCTTCCAGACCTGTGCATTCCCGTGGGAAGAGGAACCAACCCCATCCCAGTCCAGCCAGAGCAAAGATTGGATTTTCCCTTGTGCCCATGGGATATGGAGATCCAGCAGTTCCCAGAGTGGCGTTTCCAGAGGGTTTTCCACCCCTTTTCCCACATTATTCTCTTCCTGACCCTTGCACCACCATGGGAAGTAGAACCATCCCCATGCCAGTCCGGCCAGAGCAAAGATTGGATTTTCCCTCATGCCCATGGGATGTGGAGATCCAGGAGTTCCCAGCCCAGCATTTCCAGATGTTTTCCATCCCTTTTCCCACGTTATTCCCTTCCAGATCCACGCATTTCCATGGGAAGCAGAACCATCCCCATCCCAGTCCAGAGGAAAGATTGGATTTTCCCTCATGCCCATGGGATGTGGAGATCCAGGAGTTCCCAGCCCAGCATTTCCAGATGTTTTCCATCCCTTTTCCCACGTTATTCCCTTCCAGACCCTCTGCACAGCCATGAGAAAGGGATCCATCCCCATCCCAGTCCAGCCAAGGCTTTTGGTGATGTTTGGATCGTTCCCTGAATTTCTGTCGATTTTTAAAGTCAAAGAGAACCAAGTTTGGGGCGGGCCCAGCCACTCCCATGCAGCAAATCCATCCACCCAACCATTTTTCCAAGGAAATCTCCCTCCAAACCCATCCCTGACCTGCACCTTCTGGGTGGCCAAAAAAAAAAAAAAGAAGCCAAAATGGGAATTTTTCCCCCTCACTGCTCCTTCCATGTGCTCGAAAACCACTCAGAGCTGGCAACGGGAGCAGCTTCCACCTCTATTCCCAGGAATTTCGGCTTGGCTGGGCCTTAAATCTGGATATTTTGTCCCTAAAAACACCAGAGTGGAACCTCCCAGGATGCTCCCGAGCTTTTCCCACACGGAAAAGGCAAATCTCTGGAGCTCTGGGATTGATGGCTCTGGTGCCGTGGGATAAGGATCCCAGGGAAAGCTGATGCCTGGAAAGGGAGGGAAGGGGAAAATCCAAAACCTCTGAGAGCTCCCCTGCTCAAATCCACACAAAAGCAGCCCAGAAGTTGTGGAAAAGAAGGAGGGAAGAGGGAGAAGGAAACAGATGCCGAGTCCCCACAGGAGCCGGCCAAGGATGCGCGGAGGGGAGGGGGGAAAACCGGGAAAACAAAGCCAGGCACTGGAAAATAAAGCAGGAATCCAGATGGAGGCGTCCGGACCCCGCTGCTTGGCTGCGGCTGACGTGCGAATCCCATCCCTCATCCTCCCCTTCCCTTCGCTTCCCGACAGGGAACAACTGCGCGGTGTCAGCGCTGCTCCGAAGCCTCCCTCAGCTCCCTTTTCCTTTTTTTTTTTGGGATTCACTGAGGAGAACAAAGCGGCGATGACGGCAATGGCTGGATGGGGAGAACTCTTCCAAACGGGCTCCGAAGGAAGAGGACCGTCCCAAATTTCCGTCATCCCTCGCCTTGTCGGCGTCCCTTTATCAGCGTCCCCTTCTCAGCCTCGCTCCGCTTCCCCTTTGCTCTTTTCAATCCGAGATTTTTCCTGGAGAAAGCCGGGCCGGGCCTCCCCCAGATCAGATTCATCCCTCTGGAAATTCATCCCTCTCATTAGATGGCATCCCTGGGGAGGAGGGGATATTTTTTGCCGGCGATCGCTGGGAATTCTGACGCCGTCCAGTTTAAGGGGGATTGGGGAANNGAAGGGGGATGGGGGAAAAAAAAAAAAGGGAAAAGGGAAGAGGGGGAAGGGAGGGATAAAAGAAATGTCCTTTGAAATCGGGAGTGACGCGTTCGTAAAGGAGAACATCGGGACGAGCGCGGAGCTTCCAATTACAAAAGAGCTCTCAGGGATGAGGCAGGAATTGCTCCAGCCCTGGAAGTGCGGGATGCTGGATAAAAACCCCTTTTCCAGCCCTTTCCAGCATTCCATGGGGGTTTCTGCGCACAAATGCAGCTGGGAATTCCATGGGGATGGTCAGGGATGAGGGACAAGTGGCTGGAATGCCTCAGAGGTTCCTGGGGAGGGAGGGAGGG
>WEKY01027170.1:2918-57682 GCA_013390045.1 Picathartes gymnocephalus
GCAGAGATTTAACCTGTTCTGGGCCAAAAATCACAAAGCTTAATAAATTAATGTATTTAGGATAGTTCTCCCTCCCCCAAAGAGGTAACTAAAGGTAAAAGAAGGTTTGTATAGAACAATGCAGCATTGGTATTGCTGTTTGTACAACATGCAAGAACTCACCTCTTGCTAGCTACTGAATCCACAGATGGACAGGGAAGGAAAAAGAGCTCCGTGCTCCCTGATGGATTAGTGTAGGTGACTGCTCAGCACACCAGCTTGTGTTCTACAGAACACATACACAGCTGCTGGGTGAAATAACTCCTTGCAACTGCATTAGTTTAAAGTGCTAACCAAGCATGAAACAGGGGCTTAAATATCTCTGTTCCCAAGGAAGGGATGATTTCTCTCCACTCCCTCTCACCCCACAAACACTTTTCTTATGCAGGTGACTAAAAGTTGCAGCACAGAGGAAAGAACATTGCTCCGTTTCAATCAGAAGTGAAAACTTTGGGGGAGAACATTAACTGCAGATTCTAAAAACATTTTCATTTCCTTTTGATGAATTTTTTAAAAGTGAAGGAGAAAATTACATATTTTGTGCATTTCCAAATCTGTCTGCAGGGAACATTTACCCTTAAATCAGGCCAAATGACTACATGTTTGTGTACAACCACAGCCCTAGAGAAATGCAGAGGAATGCTTCTTCTAGTATTAAAAGATACTAGAGAGGGCAAGATAAAAACCAAATTGTCTTTCACAGTACCTCCCTTCGCAATTACTCCTTGATGCACCAAGCTAGCTAACATAAAGAACCAATAAATTCAAACATTTGGTTCCCACAGACACAATTAAATTCTTGCAAGAATTTTAAATCTCTCGCTTTACAAATAAACTGTTCAAAGTTTTGTAGTGTACATTTTCACCTTTTTAAAAAAAGCACAGATATCTCTCCAAGTAGTTATCAGAAACAAATAAAGCAACTTTTCAATGCAAACATTTTTTAAGACTAATTTTAAGTGATATGACAACCTTCCACAATACAAAGTTCAGTGACTTAACTAGAAGTCGGACACCTTCATCTTACTTTATACATGAACAAGTGATATTTCTTTCTGTTAATTTCACTTGCTTATTTTGGAGTGAAAAAACAGGAAGCCATTCCAAAACAGAAGACAAGAAAACGTCACAAACTAAAACCAGAACCTTTCAACATTATGATCTGCACATAATTTTCACCCTGGGACAATTGCTTTTATTTGTGGTTTTTGGTTTTTTGGGTTTTTTTTCAAGTTCTGACTAATAACCATAGTAAGCAAAACCATGGGAAAAAAAGCGCAAAACAAGTATATTCTTTTGACAAAAATGTTATATTTTCACACTAGAGAGGACAATGACAAATCTTGCTAATTGTAAGTAATCTTAGACAAACCGATTTCATGCTAAAACTGTATCAGCACAGATTTGATTTACATACTAATCCAATCAATCACCTGATTATATAATATTAAACACGTATTTCCTTCACTAGATGTTCTCCAAATTACAGTTAACAAAGACAGACACTCTTTTGATTCTGTAATTCATTAGTTTCAGTTAAAATGGATATTTTTATAAATTTCCAGCATTTAGTCTCCATTAACAAGAGAGACGACTGCACCACTGTCAGAGAAGCACCTTCATTTCCAGTTTCCTCACACTATGTGATGAGAAGAAAGATGCCAGATCACAAAGTTTAAGGTACTTTGAGTGTCCAGTCTTGGCTCTAGAAACTTCATTCCCTTCTACTTTGCAATTCCTAGGTGACAATTGGACTGGAAGAATGAAGCTGCTTCAACTCTTAACAGTATCTTTCCAAAGTGCAACAAACACCCTGAGCTCTGCCTCTGAATTTTTTCCAGCAACATTCACTTTTGCTGCGTTTTTTACTAACTCAAGAAATGCTACTGGCACATATATCCTCGGCTCTCTCTTCTCCTGAAAGCCTGCTAATCCCTGGAAACAGTAATGATGGGGGCAGGATTCAACCTACTGTCTCAAAAGCCATCACCGAGCAAGCACACTAGATGATGTTGCTGACCAAAAAAAGTAGGTGCAAGAAAAAAAATCCTACCTGTCTGCTGTCATATGAGGAAGTGGAAAAAGCAGGATACCCAAATATATTTATCTTTAGAAAGGTAGCAGTTAATTATTTTTTGGCCTCAAAGATAATACAAAGAGATGCATTTAATGGCCTATTGCTATCTTTAAATAAACTTTTTTTTGGCAGAACTGACTGCTTGAGTCCCATAAGACCAAGCAAGATGAATTAAATGATCAGTAGCAAAAGCTAATGGGAAAACTGAGAAAGCCCTGAGACCAGCTACAGCCCACATAATTTCTAAACATTTGACAGCTAATGGTTTCATTTTTTGTTATTATGCAGATTTCAAGGCATTTTCCTCTTGGCCACTGCAAAAAAAAATACAGGGACTAATCACTGGCCTTCTAGAGGACACTCTTTTCTGAGACCTTGCCAGCACATTTTCTTTCTTCTTGGTTACTGTTACCTACTGTCCTTCTCTGTAAGATTTCAAAGATAACCAGCAGCAGTGTTATTTGTTAATTGGTTCTCTGTGCTGGTTGGCTCTGCAAATCCCTGCTGACTGAAGTGTCTTTTCAGACCAACTGTGTCATCAGCAAGACCACACAGTGGGTTTTACAATATTCACATTTCCAGTTATCCCTCTACCCGATTTCTCTCAATCCCTTGGGAGCAAGATCCCATTTACTTCTTTTTGAGTATTGCACCTCCATACTTACTTTTGAAAAATTATTTTATTTTAAAGGAGTCCAGCATTAGTCATACGCAGGGAGTTTTGGGGGGGTTTTATGGTTTTTTTTGTAAAATATTCTACATCTATCTGACACCCACTCTGTCAGTTTGGCTTTGGGAGGTAGAGAGATGATCAGTAAAGGAATACTGGGATGGGTGCACATGCCTAGCAATCCCTCAAAATAATAATGTGTGTCAAGGCTCTTTTTTAAAGCCCATGCTAAAGGGTCTTTTTCATAGGGAGCTTTGTTATTCTGCCTTGTTTGTGTCAAAATAGTACAAACTAACTCAAATTTAGGTATTAAACTGAGCATGCTATACACTAGAAGTTTAAGTACACAGTAAGAGTGAAGGTCTACACTCTTTGAAAAGTTACTTGGCAAACCTGGAAGCAGCCAATGATGCCCAAGCTTATGGGGAGATTTCAGCTCCAGGCAGCAGAAATCAAAATGAGGGTGTTAAATAACAAGAGGTCCAAGTTCCAATCATGACATAAGTTACAGTAAGGCAGCATACATGGCTCCCAAGATTATTTAAATTCCATGGAATATAAACTCTTCCTGCCTGGTTCATACTATCTGGCCCAAACATCTGATGCTGCTGAGATCCCCTTCCACTCATGCAAAAAACAATCCTTCAAGGATTGCCTTCCCAAGTGGGAGAAGTGATTAAGAGGAAGAACTTGCTCAGGTCTTAGAGAACTACCCCGATCAGATTCGGGGCCCAGACCAGCAGCACCTCTGTACCGCTCACAGAGCAAGAGGAGATCCCTTCCGAGACTGCACTGGCTCACCATAAGGCAGCTCCACCTTGAAATTAAACAAGACTGAATCTAGAATTCAGCACCTGTTGTGAACAGACTTCCTGGCAAGGTTTCCTTGTAAAGAGCCAGCACAGTAAAAAGGGAATCCCAGATGACTGCTCTGTCCCTTTTCATACTGCAAAGACACAATTAAGAGGGAACAAAGGGGTATACAAACATTTGCTGATTTTAGAAAAATATTTACAATGTTTGTACTGGAAATACTTAAGCCAGATAAGGATACTTATCCTAGAAATAACTAAGATAAAAAAGTGATAATAAAAAAAGCCCCAAATAAACCTAAACCATTCAACATTCATTAAAGTAAAATAAAGTAAATAAATTCAGCCAATTGGTTATTTCCATATGGCTGGATTTCTTTAAATAGTAATGAAATCATTGCTAAAAAATCCATTGTTATTAAAATAAAAAAGTTGGCTCAGCCTACCAAAATTAGATTTGTAAGTTGCTGGTCATTCCCATAATTAAATCTGTGTCACAAATTTGCAAGAAAAATGGACACTATGACTAATGCATTTACTTGCAGCACTAGTGCTGTCAGGCTGTGTAAATCATTATGCCTGCTAAAGCAGACTAGATAAGAATTCCATACATTTTCATTAACCAACTAAGCTTTGTGTGTATGTGAGAAGCTAACTTTATTCTCTGCTAGTCTTGTATTTGGAAGACAATGTAAATAAAAACACTAGCCTTGATTTGATGAGCCACATGTCTGCTCCAAAAATTATTTGAGCTTTTTGAATGACATGAAATAGCTCTGTCCCCTCTGAGAGATGGTCAGATAAAAGAACAAACCCATACATACTCAGTTTGGGCAAAGGAGATTACTGGAACAATGGGCACCTGAAATGTGCCTTACTTCATCTATTATGTTTCAACAGATAAAGAAAAGCTAACCCAAGACAGCATTGGAGGAAGTCTTAACCAACGCTTTGCTGTTTTCTCAGGAGTCCAGTGGTCACCAGAGCAGAGCCCCCCGAATCCTCTCTTTTCCTCTCGATTTCCTGTCACCACAGACCTTCAGATCTTGGTTACAGTTCTTTGTTTAAGGTGAAGCTGATGGCTCCTCCTTTCACACTTACTGTTCATAACCCCAAGGCACCGAAGAACCAGCCTACATTGACTCACACCACAGGCTGGGTATTCTCATGGGTTTCCCAGCCCACAGTCTCAAGCAGAAAGGAGATTAATGAGAGGTAGAAAGATTAGACAAGACTGGTCTAGTCTAGCAGTGCAGAGCATTTTGTGAGGACACAGTGTTCTGTCTGTCCATCTCCCACGCACGTGGCATTACACTGTCACTGCACACTCAGTGCAGCTCTCAGCCAAGCCCGTCTCCAGGGCAGGAGCAGCCTCAGTGACAGGTTATGCCCTGGTAGACAAAGTCAAAGGAGCTGAAGCACACAGAACAACCATCAGCACAGCATGTTTTGCAGTCTCCTGTCTATTGCTCTGTGATTTGGACATTTGCAGGTATTTGTCGTCTTCTTTTAGAAGCAGAATAGAAATGCTTAGGAAACATAGCAATGCATACAGCATTAAGAATGTCATAGCAGACCTATGCTTAACATTCCAGGGAATTTCTTTAGCCTTTAGGTGCAAAAGTATCCTCTCCTCCAAGTGGAAGCAGCTAATACAGTGCTTTCTATCTTAAAATTTGCATGCAACCTTGTGATAACCAACCACTCTCTATCAGTAAAACACTATCAGATTATATTAAAATCCCATTAAAAGGAAAAACTGAAATCACTTCTTATGTTCCACAATTATTGTAAACCAAACTGCCTAAATGAGGGGAGGAGATAATTATATTAACTACCCAACTCAGAGCAATCCTCTGTGGTATGAGACTAAATATTCTCTTGGCTGAAATTTATGTAAATTGAATTCATCTATCGTTAGTTATTACTAATCTAGCTATATAAAAACACTTTCCTGTAACAATTAGTTTTTTCAAACACTGTGTTTTAATTAGACTTGGGATGTTATTAAACTAAATCAATAAAATAATGTAAATATGTACAGTATCATTCCATGCATTGTTTTGTCTGTTTATTTATAGGAATATGGGCTTTGGTGGAGTTAAAAAGGAATTACTTTGTGGTTGGCTGGTAGTTTTTGTAAATCTCTTTACCAGTGAAAGCACCCCCAGGTGCTCAATTTAAGTGCATTTCTGCTCATCAAGACATATTTGGCATTTCTACACTTTGTGTATCACAAGATGTTCCATTTCATCTGAGTGAGCTCAACTCAGTACCATTCTAACATCATATTGAGTATTTTCCTGCAGACATTTTGTTCCAGAACTTATTTTAATTTAAATTCTCGAGCACTATTTCCTAGTCTTAAGGGAAAAAAACAAAGAGGGTGGGGGCAGGAGAGTAATCAGCACAGCACATCTTTCAGCCCTTTTAAATCAGCCTGTTTGACACTATCACACACAGGCACTGGCCCACAGGGCATAGTCTGAAAGAGAAAACATCCCGTCCTGGCTTTGCCAGGGCTACACAGCAAGTGCCACAACCTGCCCACATGCTACATGTGGTAAAACAAGGAACATAAGAAAAATTTCAGCCTTGCTGAGGTCAGAGCCTTCCAAATTATCTCCAGGACACCTATAAGTATAAAGGTTTGGTCACAAAGGTATAGAACTCCATCTAAGCCTGTCCACATACAGCTCATCATTAGATACTCCTAAGAAAAATGCAAATGTGATTTAGATTCATCATGAATTGAACATACAGGACATAGCATAGGTGCTTCACCCATAGCCAAATCCATAAGCTAGGCATCAATATAAACTGATGGATTCCCAAAACCACCTCCACCAGGACCTTCATTATCTTCTCAAAAATAGACCAATTAATTTTATGTTTTATAGAACAATCCTGACTTCAAACAAGGATATATATATATATATAGAGGCACATAATGTACACATGTATTTATTGTTTTGCAGTTTTTCAACAGCAAACTTTCTTTGTAAGTGGCCATATACATGGGAGTGTTCCACATCTGGAGCCACTCAATTCAAGGTCACGTAGACCTACACCACTGTGAAACTACTGGTAAACAACTCTGCCTACATACTACTACTGTCCCTGGCCTACCATCACATCTCAGTCACAAAGTTTATCCTATCAACTTCAAAACTGGAAATGTTTGTAAGAGAAAAGCACTCAGTAAACATATTTGTGATTTGTTTTCTGTTATACGCACATATTCCCTACGTAATCATGCTTTCAAAGTAGAATTACCACAAGAAATGTTTAAATGTGTGGATTTATTAGTTAACTTAATAGTGGCCAGTGTCTTTACAAACGTATTCTAAAAAAATCATCAATTAGAGAAAATCAGCTGGTACTATGGCTTCATTCTAGCTGATCCTTATTTTTTTTTGAGAAGACTTTTCTGGGAACTTTGTAAGAATAATGTTTGCTGCAATGATGGCTCCAAGATTTCCAAAAAGACCTGAAGGGAACGAAAACTGAAATGAGGTAATTACATGTAAGCAGAACTTTCCAATGATCATGAACTAAGATCAAAACCAAAATTAAGAGTATTGCATGAAGACAAAAACTAATTCAGCTTCTTAAGCTCAGATTTCTTCGAAGAGTTGCAAACGGCTACTAGAAATTGAAAATATGTCTCTGTTGCTTTACTAGGAGCCAGCATTGTAGTCAGATGCAGTGGAGCCTAAACTCTTATTTGAAGCCAAAAGATATCCCTGAACGTCAGCTGAACTGAGCCTTTGGGTATTCACAGAAACCTCTTGAACTGAAAGCTGGAGACAGCAGAGGAAGCAGGAGCTCGTGCCAAGCAGCAAGAGAAAATATCACGCACACACACAGATTTAAGAGTTTGTCCAACACTTCCACAGTTTGAGGCAGGCCCATGGAAGGAGGACATGACAGGTAACAAAAAGCACAAGTACTTGGGAAATGATATTTTAAATATTTGAGTGGTCATCTATACCCTAAAAAACTCACATCCACCCTTCCTAATTTTAACCTAGTCCCTCAAGAAAGCAGCAGCACAACACAATTCCAAAATGCCATGTGACTTTATCTCTTGGTAGTACAGTTTCACATACTTAAACTCCTAAAAGCCAACTTTTCATTTAAAAAAAACCAAAAAATGAACCATGAATAAAAAGTGAGTTATTCTGTACTCACAGTTTTGATTTTAATTTCCTAATTTGAATTCTTTTGTCATTCATACATTTTACACATCACAGTATAAAATGGGGATGCAAGACTGGAATCATAAACACATACTTCTAAACATGCATACATTTTAGTAAGAACAAATGCAATTATTAGTTGCCTAAATAAATAAAACAGTCACACTAGTTTGCCAATATATAAAATATTTTTTCATTTAATATTCATTAGTATCCCTCTACACAACACATCAGTAAAAGAAATCTATTCTTCCTTTCTTCATAAATATATTTAGTGTTCTTTACAGTGTCCTTTCCAAATGTTTGCAGACCATCAGGACCACAAATACTGCTTTTGCTTTTTAAAGGAACAGTTATATTTCCAGCTGGATTGATTGCTTTCCCATATCTAGCTATTTTAGTGTGTTCCTCAGAGACATCGAGTGGCTCCACTGACAGTAAAATATGCTAAACAAATGACAAGTCACTGAGTAAATTAGCATCTACTCTCTGATCAGCTGGGTCATGTTTTCTTTTCAAAATCCATGGCCTCTTGATAGAAAATAATGAGTATTTGATGGACCTTATTAGAAAAATCAATATATTGATGCCCATATCTGAAACATCTGCATAATAATAGATTCTGTTAACCCATTAAGGAGAAAATGAAGATGTGTTTACACATTATTAATTTACCAGGAACAGAGACAATTTATTCACTACCTTTCTCAAGAGTTTAACAAAAGGAAAAGAAATTGCAGTATCTGTATTTAAGGGCATGGTGACAAACTGAAAGACGATTCAATTTTTTTCAATCTGAATGGCAAAATTCCCCCAACAATAACATGAAAAAACACAATCACACCAATGGTACTGTAAAAAATGAGCCTATTAAAGCACTTGCTATAAATACTGTGTTACTTACCAAAAAACTTCCAAAAGCGGAATTAAATATAGCAGCTGCCTAGAGAGAAAAAAAAGCATAAATATCACCAATGGTAAAACAGCTCTAGTGCAAGAACAAAATGTTCTTCCCCCACCCACCAAGTTATTAGATTCTTCAAATACACACATACACAGAGACCATTAGGCAGTTAGCCACTGCTTAAAAAATTGCCAGTTGCCTGTAACTTATGAAGACTGATGGATTCTGGTTTATGCATTCATAAATAATGTGCTGAAACAGACAAAAGCAGGAGGAGAAGAAAAATCTTGCCAATAAGACTGAAGAGGAACATCCACGAGAACTAAGAATATTACACAGAAGCTTGGTCTCACTGCTTATGCTCTAACTTGCCAGGAACACTTTTATATAGTGATCTATTAATTAAACATAATCTGATTCAACTACAATGCTGCATTTTCATATACTTTTAACAATTTTAATGAAATATTAATCTGGTAAATAAACTATTTTAATAGTTCATCATTATAAAGTATTGACAGAGAGAATTTCCTGTAGTTTGACCAACAAATTTAAAATAGGAGTAACAAAAAATCCAACCAAAGAAAACCCCCCACAATGACCCCATACTTCTGAGGCCAAAATGTCATTACTTTTCACTACACAGTCTTTTAAAATAAGAAAATAAACAATTTTGATAATGACTTTAGAAGTGTTTGTGCTTACCTAAATGTCCAGGAAATACAAGGTAGTAGTATTATTTCTTAATATGAACTCATTAAATTCCAGGAAGTTAAAAGTTCAGTCTTGCATAGCTTTCCCCAATTACCAAGAAAGAACAGAAACTCTTGTATGGCAGCCAGTCTGATGATGAAAAGCCACACAGCAAAGGTAAGAGGAAAGGGAGGCAGGAAATCTAGCATTTACATGCCGATTTAGAGTCAAATTTATCACCCTGGACACTTCCAGCCACAGATTAATAACAAGAGGCTGCTAGTGAGTTGAGCAAGTTTGAATAAAGTCCAAAAGCCGGGTAGGAGCAGTAGCTGAACCTGCCTTCTGCTCCTTAAGAGGATGCAATGAAAATGAATGCGTAATGAGATCCTTGGCTCTAGAGAGCTTAGCTTTCTTATTCAAGTTCATAATTAATTCAAAGCTTTGATAATTTCATTAGATTCCTCCTCTGCTGGCCCTATCAATAAAAGATGGCACTGGACCACAGCTCCTCAGTGGCCCAAATACAAAAACAAATGCAGACTGGGAAGCCTTGCTGACTTGCTTACTAACAGGGACAATGGCATATGGCACTCCATGTTGTGGAGGGAGCACTTGAATAGATACAGCTAAATAAAACATTATACTTGACAGTTGTAAACTACAGTAACATATTTTAACACCTCTTTCTCATCAGCATTTCTTTTTTGAACATTAAAAAAAAAAAAAAAGAGGCACAGATCCAAACAGCTTCTCTTGCCAGAGATCATGGCTGAAAGGAAGAGTGAGTAGTATAAACAATTCTTCAACAAGTGTGAATTAAATCAGGATTTTCTACTCGTATTTGAAACTGCACAACTGATACTTTCATGTAGCAAGGCAAAGACACATTACACTCATCCACACAAACCTAGAGCATGGCTACCAATCCTGATTTGGGGATAGTCTAGAGATATGACATTATTTTACTTAAAACAGGCTGCAATTCCACTTGTAGGAGAAATTCTGTATCTGGAAAAGTGTTAAGGAGAGATACTAGATGGTAATATTTTGGCCATTATCCATCTTTTTTTATTCCTTCCTGATCCATCTGGAAGACTTCTGGATTTTAAAAATAATCTCAAGCATATAACAGCGACTAAGAACAAACTTAGACAAATTTCATGCTTCTGTTATTTAGCCAGTCATGGGCATAAGTCATAATTCACAACCAGTTCAGGGGTACACTAGTTTGCAGTTTTTAATTTCCTTTTTCTGAAGTGTCAGAAATTATCCACAGCAGATGATTAAACACTCATTACAGGCAAAAGAAGAGGAAAAAAAAATCGGGAAGATTGCAAATGAAGATACAATCATCCAGATTATCTGCCTCAGTGAGGGAGGACTTACATATGTCAATTACTCTATCTGCAGTTTTCTCTGTAAACATTTCCCCTGCAAAATAAACTTAGAAATAATTTCTTCTCATACTCACAAACCTGGGGCTTATATTTGTGATTCTGGTTCACTTAAACAAACTGGTAGTAAACTGCATCAACTGCTCCAATTTGTAATTAAACATACCTAGTAGCATAACCCTGTAGAATTTAAACACTTTCCTGCTTCCAACTCCCTTCTATCAAAGGGATCCATACCTCACAGGGCATTGTCAAAATTAATTCATTCCTTAAAAAGCACTCTGAAATCCTTAGAGGGATGATACAAATAAACATTACTGCTGACACATGATACAGCCGAGCTCTTAATTTTCTAATTGAAACATTTATTAGTTACTATTATTGCATCAGTTTTCCTAGTGTTTGCTCTTTTTGTGCTTCAACAAGCATCAGACTATCTGAAGTCAGCTTAAAGGAAACAATAAAACATGAAAACATTTGGATGTCCTTATCATACTCAAGTTCAGATTTGCATGTGTTTGCCAACCATTCATTGCATTTGCCATTAGTTTGAGGGGAGAACTCTTATAAAATCCATAGTAAAGTCCTTTCAAAAGGTAAGTGCATAGCCACATATTGAAATGTAAGGGCAGACCACATTCAAAAGCACCAGTACTAACAACTAGACAAATTTTCCACATTTGTATCAAGTTAGAAACATGACTGAAAGCCACTGCCAGAACTTTTAACAGGGCAAGTACAGAGGAGCATGGACAGCATCACTTGAGTTAACAATTGTACATATTAGCTGCATTAAACAACAAATTCACTTATTATTAGGCAGGTACAATTTCAGTCAAATCTGTATGGCACTGGGCTTGAGGGAACGCTCTCATGGTCTACATTTCCAGGGAGAACTCCAAATGAGAAGTGACCAGGCCACCTCTGAAGGACACCTATCTGGCAGCATTTGGCAGAAACTTTCGTCTTCTCATACTCCAGTCTAGCGCTAAGCTTCAGCCCTTCATCTCTCACCTTATCCTAGAACATATGTATGGAAAACTGCTAAGATTTCTAACAGTGACAGCAACAAGATCCAAGACAGTCCCCTGGCAACAAAGGCGGGTAAAAGACAAAGCCTGGAAGGAAAAAGCAAAGCCACAACCAAGGGGCTGAGCATTTCCCCCCAGGTGTGGGCCCAAACATAGCAGCAAGTACCTGCAGTATTCAAGTACAAGTGACTGGGCAGCAAATCAAACAAATGTGTTTAGGTTTCAACAGCATTAAATACAGAACACATTCTGAACTTTGTTTCATTGCCTTTTTTTTTGGTACCAAACGAAACTGTATCGGAATTTATTATACCAGATATTGTTTTGATAATAATGTAGCCAGACTGTAGGAAAAGATACCCCAGCCACATTTGGAATCACCAAATCACCACCTGGGTCAAACAGCAACCTTTTATCATTATCAGCACAATTTCAAAGAATTCCTTATGCAGAACTAAACTGAAATTTTACTGCAGAGTACAGGCAAACAGCAGTGCCTCACAGCTTTCTGTGTAGACCATAGAAAAAAAGTAAGATTTTCTCCCCAATATGTGAATACTGCTTCAACATAGAAACATTTGATTCCCGAGTGTGATTTGGCAGCCTTTAGGGAGACAGCCTTCCTAGCTGTACTTAAGCGTACGCTCACCCCCAGGCACTCCACAGCTGGGACAGCACACGCTACGGACACCAGCGCATGCCTGGCCCCAAGTCAGACCTGCTCTGAGGAAAGGACATTCCAGGGTCAAGGCCACAGATGCAGAGTAATGAAACCAAACAGCCTCAGAACATCCTGGAAGGAAGCAGCCTGGGCATCACATAGAGCTGTTCTGTGTGTGTCTGCAATTCCCTGCAGTTAAAACCTGAGCACTAGTGGGATGTACCACACACTAGTGGGATATACAGCTCAAGCATCAGCAATAAGACTAATTATCCTATTTAACACACAAGGCATGGTGAAGAAGAAAGAAAAACCCAGAAGAGAAGAAAAGAACTAGGGAAAGACAAGGATTCTCGCAGTTCTAGTGCAGGATTATGCAACAGAGGACAGAGAACACGATGTGGTAGTGTAACATTCTACAGCATCCATATTATTATTGCAAAATTTAATACAACCATGTCTTCTATTGGACAGAAGAAGAAAGGAGGGAAAAAAAAAAAAAAAGAGAGGCTGAAGAAAGTGATGGAAATGGTTTGACCAAACAGGACAGAAAAGGAAATTTTATCTATCCAAAGAAATCAGTGTAGTTCGAGAAGGTGGAAGGAGGCAGGATGTCAGAAGTAACTTGAATGAGTTGGCAGAATCCCTTTAAACAACCCCTTTAATCTTCTATTTAAAAATAAAATCTCATGTGGGTGTTACCACAGCTCATGTCTTAACTGCTGTTTCCAATAACAAGATGTTACATCTCTATAGAAAGCTATTTGCCACAGCACTGTTACTGCAAACAGAATGTAAATATACCTAATAAGGTTTAATCTGTGCTGCTGTTCATAACTATTCATCTGAGTTCAGACAGGAAAATATATATATATATATTCAAGTTCCTGGTTTCAAGCACTAAATTGAATCAGGTGTCCTCTTCTCTTAAGAAAATTAAGTTGCTTTTGTGCAAGAGTGTTTTAATGAGAACAGAGCCTGCCGACATTGATAAATGGGAATGACACCAGAGAGAGCATGTAAGCAGGACAATATGTGCATGTTACAGTCTTACAGGCTATTTTTCACTGACTATCCTGAATGACTTCGCTGTTTCTTAAGGGGCCTATTAATCTCAAATTTAGTTATTACACAACGTTTATTTGAACATATATTCTGAGGATGATGACAGTTAATAAAGGAAATCTTTTACAAGCTGTATTTTTACATATTGTTCCAACTGCAGCTCCTAGTCATTCTACTGTATTGATGGAATAAACCTAGTTATGATGCAGCTTTAAAAAAGGCACATATATTCAGATTCCTTTCTAAGCATATGGGGACTCTTAAATAACTGTTAAAATGCATATAAAAATCCTGCTCCAGCATGGAAAAAATGAAAAAAGCAGTGTTAACTGCTCAACCAAATCTCCAGCAGCCCAGTTGCCCCCTCCAAGGCAAAGCACATGCCTTTTTAACACTCCACCATCATCTCTGGGAAACAAATAGGGTCTAGATTTGACTCTGATGTATGTACACTCCATACTGAATTCAACAGAAGCTGGAGTATGGATCTTGCACATCACTCCAGCCCATGTACTGTATATGTGATAAGGTACCATAACAGTTGTATTACATTTACAGCAAAACAAAAAACACACAAAAACCCCAAACCAACAACCAACCAACCACACAAAATATGAAAAACACAAAACCCTCACAAAATAAAATAAACAAAACCCACAAAACTCAGACTTTGATACCAAATAAATTTTTTTAAGAAATCTTCCCCAAAAAGTGTGTTGATGTTCAAAAAGTCTCTTATAAAAATACCAAATCACTCTAATTATTTTGAGTAGAAATGTACATAACTTTATGCTCTTTTAAGAAAAAAAAAAAAATCAAAAAAATCCAGAGAATCACAAATTCACACACATACAAAAAAAACTACAAACACCAAGCAAGAAGCCTCCAGTACACCAACAAAAAGACCCCAAAGTATGGAGGGGATTCCGTATTTATCCACTGCCATGTCCCCTGTGGTCCAACACAATCTGTTGACTGGGAAAAAGATAGCAAAGATATCCTCCAATGCCCAAACCACCTCTAGAGCTGTGCAGAAAATATGAAAACATTGCTTTATTTCAACCACGTTCAACGACCATCAGTTCTATGGAAATGACACTGAAAAGGCACCAGAAAATGAAAACAGAGTAACTAATCTGTTGTTTGTTTGCATTTCAGCTGGGGAACATCATCCACAGAATGATACTCTCTAAAACACTGTGCTGAGCCCTCTGTTCCAGGCTGCCAGAGGTTGCCACCACTTGAGTAGAAGCTGGTGCTGCTTCAGACAGGCACAGCATTCTGCCACAAGCAGGGCACAGAAACAAGCTGGGGCCTCTGCTGGCAGAGAGTAATTGCCTCTTACCAGAAAAGTTGTTTTTGTTGAAAATCAGTCTTTCATTCCCCAATTTTTTGTAGTTTCTCTTTGGTAAATAGTATTTACAAATACATAAACGTCTGTTAAAAGGAAAGCTTTTAGGACACACTTATTCAGTTTATGTGGTTCTTCCCATTGAATGATTTCTCTGTTCCACCAATAAGTTCAGCAATACTGAGGCAGATAAAGAAAACTATCCTGCTTACTTTCTTTTTGTTCAAAATGCTAACTTGTCTCTACTGAGAGCAACTGGGATGACTCAAGGGAGTTCTGGAGTGTCAGCATGGTATTTCTCACTCAGAGGCAAGAGAAGAGGGAAACTAAAAACCAGGACAGTATGTGCATTAAAGTGGTTTTTTTTCCAGAGAATAAAACCAGAATGTAAACATTTGATAACAATTCAAATGGCAAACATTAAACATTCAGGTCTCAGGAATGTTTATGTGTCGCTCTGCAAATTTCCACCAATACTAATATATAGATGAGTAACAGGAAATCCATCTTTAGCAAAGGTTGGAAAGCAACACTACTGTATCTCCTTTTACTTGAGATTACTTTTATAACTGAGCTGCATGAAAATAAAGACTTCTGTCATCAGTGTCAGACAGATCACATGAATGAAGCCAGGAGGAAAGAACCTCTTGTCAGGAGCTGGATGTCCATTTTCACATTGAAAGAACCAAGATTTGGTCTCCTCAGGTACAGAAGAGATGAGGGGTTCATAGAACACAGTGCACAGTGCCTGATTAGCCCACGCCATCAGCTGTAAAATGCTGTCACTTTGTTCATAGTTTCTTTGCTTTATCCCAAATGGCACAGATTTACCCACACCAGATGCTCCTGTGGCTGTGTAACATACACAACTTGTGTGATGCTCACAAAGAAAACAGAAAAAAAAGCCTATCTAGGCCACAGTCAGAAACACAGATGTAGGCAACACACAACTTTTGCAAACTCTTGTCTATTCCTTCAGGTTTCCAGAGTTAAGGGAGTCTTCCTCCTCCTTTTGACAGTGAGAAGGGCTGTAAGCAGAGACAACCACCAATACTCTCACTTCATCCTTGTGTGACAGTCCTTAACCAAGCACAGCAGTACCCTGAGTAGTTTAATTTTCCCATCCTCCGGCAGCACAAACCACAAAATCACTCTCATAAGACACAGTGCCTTCCACTGTTGGCTCCTACGTCACACACCCCAATGGGGCAGTGACCTGAACACCTACAGTGGACTTTTGAATACCAACATGAATAAACAGAGGCAGTTTCTCTTTTTTCCTCCTCTACTTAAAAACTGCTAATGCAAACATTAAGATGACTGCCCAGTGCCAATGTAAACATTGGCACAAGCAGTGATTTAAAGCTGACAGACTCATTACAAAACAGACTTTCTCACAACAAGCACACACGTGCATAAACACCATGTTCCAGCATCTGACTTACCCCTCCACAAACTTCATGTGGCTCTGACACACCAGAAGCTTCTGAGTTCCTGGAAAGGCATATAGCCAAACCTTTTGTATGTGTTTCTCCCCAAACGGAAAGCCCATTTCCACCATTTTCCTAATCAGGGAAGAATAAGGTAACTTTCCCCTTGTACCTACATAGTGTAAACCTTAGCTGCCATATATTTGGCCTGTGAAACGTGGTTAGAGGGCAAAAAGTTAAGAATTTAACCAGTCACTGGCACTTTGGTACCAAAACTATCCACAAGCCTTATGCACATCATGCATTTCTTAGAGGCTCCAGGTTTATTACCTTAGCAGTGAAGATGCTGGGTCTCACACCAGAACAGGTTTCTGAACAATGATTTAATAAAGGAGGCTCAGCTGAACAGTGGTCAACAAGTACTGCCAACTTGTTCCTCTCTTATGGTCAAACATTTTCTAACTGTAAGAGACTTTCTCACTAAGAAAAAAAAACAAAACAAACTGTGGAAGGTATCCTCAAAAGGATACAGAGCAATAACAACCTCCGGAAAATACTTTTATTTAAGTTCACATTTTCTGAGATCTTAAGCTGTGATAAAAACACTTAAAGGTCTTGTCCCCTGATTCTCCTGGAGACACATCATCCGTAACATGATTAGAGGTCTAGTTAAACAATGCATCCCACAACTCCAAAGAGTATTACTTCCCTGCTGAAGTGAAATGAAAGCACAAGGCCACTTTTTAAAAGGTGCCCTTTGCATTAACTGTAAGGCTGTGCCTGCACCAGTATTTTTCTATAAATATCCCACTGTCATATTGCTTTCTGGGCAGTTAGTAGCAGAACCAGACATTTTAACTGCTATGCCTTCAAAATCAGCTCGGAATAGCATTGTTATGAAAGTCCCTGTCACTCCTACCACTGGCAACAGCTTCACTGTAAGCTGTGCAATGCCAGGAGAAGGGAAATACAACACTGGTGCAAGGAAGGCCACATCATGGGGAGGTTGGCTGAAACAGTAGCTTTGTAAAATAGAAATTAAGTGTGGCCCTCTGCACAGATCCATGAATCCTGATCTCTGGAGCTCGTGTCAGAATTTGTCACCTCATCAACAAATGTCCATATTTCAAAGAAGCACCATTTATTTTTTCTTAACCTAGCCCAAAGGTTAGGCTTTACTATAAGCCAGTATTATATGGCACTGGAAATTCCCTTTTTATGAGCCCAGTCAAAGCTCTGCACACTCTGCAATATTGTGGCAGAGATAGAGAGAGAAGGAAGTTGGATACAATAAGCGAGAGACCAACATAACAGCCACTGCATGAAGGATAAAAAGGAACAATCTTGATGCATGCAACTGCATTCTTTGAAATGCTGCTCAGCTCCTTTCATCCTCTATATTAGCAATTCGTGTAACTACAACTTACACATGCACAGAGTGAGGGAGTGCCTAAATGTGCATCTTTATATATTACATATCCCCATAATATGCCCAAGGAATTCAGCGGTGGATCAGTAACAACTGAAGGTCCAAGCTACTTTTCTCTGGCAACAAATTAACAACAACATTGGTATTTACCACCATCTTTCTTCTGAATCATGCCCAAAATATCATTAAATTCTAAGCAGTTGGCTGCCCCCATTTTTTGCTACATCCTCTGATCCAAAGGGGGTAGAGGGGACTTGTCTTCCACGCAGTGCAAGGATTAATACTCAAATGCCAATCAAGTCTAGGTCAGGAGTTTGGTTTCACAACTGCTTGACAATATATCATGAATTACAAAAATGCTGAAACTGTTCTTTAGAATTTTCCTGCATATATGTATATATTTATTGTATAAATATATATACAAAATACATAGTAACTCAATACCAACTAAATTAAAGATTTTTTATTACTTCCTTGAAGTAATTTACTTGTCTCTCCAATGAGTCATATACACTACTATATAACCACTATTTCTCTAAAGAAAAGGTAGAGAGAAAACACTAAAACGTTTGTGTTTTGTGTACAGAATTCTGCTCATGGTCTGTGGAAAGCAGAGGATCACCAAAAGCTGTGATGGTTGTGAGTTTGTTTTACTGCAAATAGTCACAAACTTGTCATTCATGTTGAACAAGCACACAGCATTCACTGAACATCCAGAGCTGGCTGAAGACTGGAATTTCCAGCATAAGGGATATTTCAGTATTTAAATGTGTGCTTTAAACCTAAGTTCTCCTTATTTCAAGAATCAGTAGTTTTCATCCTATGTCTGAAATTTTGGGGTTTTTGTTTAGTTTTTTTTTTTTCATTTTGTTATTTTGCTGCTTTCAGCTGAATTTCTCCCATGCCTAGTGGAAGATGGCCTCTGTGGCTCTTGCCACACAAAGCTTTTCAGCTGATCCACAGTGCAGCAGTGTTTTCAAATTCTTACGATGCACTGAGAAGACACAGCCAGGGAGGTCAGTTTACCATGAGAAACAGAAACATGGAACACCTAAGCTACACTGAAAAATGTGGACCATGTGAAAATGATTTGTTTGCAAATCTGACCAAGGTTAACCTGGCCTGAAACAAAGTATTTACAAACGGAAATACGGAAATCAAAGAGACAGGAAACATTTCTGCGAAGTCTAAAGTGCATAAAGAGGGGAGAAAAAAAAAATAAAACAATGGAAACATTCCAAATTTGAGATAGTTTGTAGCCCAAGTTCTGTATTCCCAAAGCTGTTACTCAAGAACTATGTGCAGATAAAATGTGAAAGAAAAATAAAAATGCTATTTTTGAAAAATACACTCCTTCAACAAGAAAGCAATTCTTTTATATCAATGCTCCTATTTCTCAGCATTTTATGGTGAAAACTATCTTCTCCCCTTAACTCATAAGCTGTAGAGACAGGTACAAGATTTGCCTACAAAAGAACTCCAAGGACACCTCGACAAAGAAATCACTAATTTTGTGTTAAGTACAAAGGCTCCAGCAGGACACAGATAATGTTACTACCTGCTCTGTGATGGTTATTCATGGGCACCCAGTGAGGCAAGGGCTATAGAAATTCTCTGTCATGTCCAGAACACCCTGTATCTGCACAGTCAGGCCAAACTAAGTTTGCAGAAGCAATCTGGATCCAGAGTTCTTTTTCACCACACAGTCCTTCATGAGATAAGATGCCCCACAATGCGTAAGTGGACAACACTATGTAAGAAGAACATTCACCACTTCCAGGTCAGAAGTGTGAGAGCTGCCAACTTTACTGCTCAGCAGGAGGCACCCATGCCAAGACACCTTCTTAAGAGCAAGGCAGAGCAGCAATACATATGAACAGAAAGATAAGGAGCAGAACTGGGATACCCAGATGTGTGAAGAGTCAAAAAGGACACCCTATACTAGAAGCAATCAGATATCACATCTTCACAAACACCAAGTACCAGTTACATGAGCAACACCTCATCTATCAAACAACTTGGTATCTGACACACTGGCTGCATTTTGTAAAAATAGCTTTCACTTTCAAAAGTTCAATTTAGAGAACAGCAATTTCTTTGACTAGTCAGTGATCAGCACTTTGGGATGTAAAAAAAAACAAATAAGGATGTTAGAAATCCCATCTGGCAGGTATTTTGAATCACATTTTGCCACTGATAGAAGCTTGATAAAAGGCAGAGAAAGACTCAGTATATCAGGCCATACCATCATAAGGAAAAAAATCTCCAACCAAACAAACACCAAGCCCCCTCACATCTGTCTATGGAATACACTTTCATCACTCACATACATTCATTCTAAAACCAGTCGCTGTTTAGTCAATTGTACTGCAGGAAAGACCTCAGAAAAATATCACAACATCGTCACCATCTCGCCGAATCAAAGTTCAATTTGCTCTAACACTATAACAAATGTATTACCATAATCTGTATCTATATCCTACTCTCGAAGTATCAACAAAATTCAGAGTGATATACTTATCTACAATACATAAAACAATCGTATCACCACTATAAGCTGTAGTGAAACAATATAGCGGCAAAGCATGAAACAGTAATCAAAGTCCTGAAAAATACACCATTGTCAGCACTGTACACTGGTACCAGTGTATTATAGCACCTCGGTTTCAAATAAATCAACCTAAGTGCCTGCTTTGGTAAGCACTTCGAATTCACTGTACATCAGCATTAGAGGGGGATAATGCACACAGAAACAAATCAGGAAATGGGACTTGTAAATAACAATTCAATTAGCAGATTTATATTACTCATTTCCTAATAAACTTTCTACCCACACCTACACACAAACCCTCCTACAGCCTTCCCCCCTTCATTTACATATCTGTGCAGGCCTGCTCTTTTTTCTTGCGAGCCCCTTTGCCCTTTCAATCATGAAGTATATTACTCCACTGTCAGAGCAAAGCAGTTCCTAACAACAGGGAGCCCAGCTGGGATAGGAAGAGGGCAGCAGGCTCAGGCATTAACATAATAATCCAACTGTGTTCCCCCAGGCCCTTAGGGCACACAGCATATTAGGCAGCCCTCCTGCACCGCCCGGGCCGAGGCTGCCGGATCACCTGCCCATCAACCTGTGGCAGTGGCCCCCACCTCGGCCGATCCAGCTCCTGCCAAGCCCCCATCCCAATTACCTTCCCACAAAAGACAGGTGTCCACTTTCCATGCCTGCTGCACATCCTTATTTACTCCGTTCGAATGCATCTTGCCATGCCATTTCCAGCAGACTCGCTCCATGCCTTTTAACTTCTGGAAACTCTAGGGATTGGAACAGGACCTACTGCTGCTGCCATGCCAGCAGGATCCAGGCCTTGGAACAAGAATTCAGACACAAAGCACTGCTCTCCAGATGCAACTTTCAGTCCTACCTATCCTCTGGATTCTCCCCTGAAAGATGCAGACTTTGTTATTGCTGTGCCGTGCCACCCAAGGGAACCAGTTTAGGGTGGGCTCATTTGTTCTTGCTGGGGTTTGGAATGCTGGAGGATTTTCAGCTGTAAAGTTATTTCACAGTCTTTGGTACAAGGCCTGCCACCCCACACAACACAACTACTGATTAAAGAACAGAACCCATGACAAGGTTTCAGTGTACAAACGCAGATATTAGATATTTCCAAGAATCACTATAACGCTGATTTCAGACACAAGAGCTATAAAACCATCCAATTTAAAGAAGGCTTAGAATTGCACTACTCTTCCCAACTAACATTTCTTAACACCTAAAAAATATTCCCACATTTCAAATGCTTTGGGTAGCAAACTACAACTCAGAACATTAATTTGCATGCACCCTCTATTAAGCCCTTAAAAAAAAGAATATACACTTATTATGCAGTGTGTTTCAATGCAATTCTGTAACAAACCCTTTACTTACAGTATATATGCTGCTTGTACAAAGTACTTAAAAAGAAAAATAAACGCACTTGCCAGTAAAAAACAGTATTTTCCTCATATTATACAAGACAACCTTAGAGACTACTAGGAGAAAAGCTTTTGGTTCTAATATAGCTTTTAATATCATTAAAACATACATATTCTCTGACTACCCTTAACAACAGAAGGCACAACAGAAATGTAATACAGTCCTGTTAAAATAACGTTTTGCAGACTGTGCAAAGCCCAATTTACGTGATCACTTGTGAAGCAAAATTTCCCTAACCTCATTAATTTTCATTAATCTAGCCCTCTCAAAGAAGGAAATATTCAGCAGCAAATGTGCATTTTATTTTAAATGCTCAGTTGTTATATTATCAGTACAAAGAAGTGTTAAGCACAGTAATCCACGTCACAATAGCCTGTCAGAGAAAGACCACAGAAAACAACATTAGCTACATTAGCTATATAATTTAAATATTTTAGAAAGCAATCCTTAGGCAAGCTCTGCCTGTTACTATTCCTTAAATACATAACAGTAACAAAAAGTATACATTATGAAAACCATGTCACATTTTAAAAACATTTGCTTACAAGCAATTAGTTTTCCCAACACAGACATTCTTTTCTGCCATCACAGCCATAACTTGTTAGCAGCACGCCCCTCTGAGCTGGGAAGGGGACACAGTTAAAACAGCCCTTTGCCTTGAATTTATGCTGGGTCACAGGGTCACCAATAAAACACCAGGATAACCTAGGGGTTTGCTAAGTACTTTATATAGTCAGGAGACTTATACAGCCACAAGCTCATATATTACTACGACTTGATTTAGATTTTTAGGATCCGCAATTTAGAGAGGAAGAGCTTTGTCACTGCCTTCTGATCCTTCCATCATCATCTCTTCTGCCACACAAACCAATTCCCATCACTGTCGGCATTAAACTACACACAAACCCTCCTACAGCCTTCCCTTGGAACATTACCTACAGCTTTTCTCCTTCAAAACCTCTAAACGTAGATGACTTGGTCATCCAAAAACCAGGAAAAGCAGCTGACATTTTTAATTACAAGAGATCATGAGAACACTCACAGCTTTCTGGAGTTTGTTCTAATTAATTTCCTTTCTTCCCCACATTAGAAATCAAAAGCTCCACAAACTAAAGTAACAGCCAGTTGTTCTTGACATGTTGGAAAACCAGATATCCTACAGCAATAATTCTCTGCCAAGAATTTGAGTATAATCAAGTCACCAAGCAGCTTTTGGTTGTGATTACACACATTGCCATGTGCAGACACCTTTCAAAAAGTTGCCATGTTAGTTACATTCCTCATTTTTCCTATGAATTCCAGCGTTGTCACTGGAACATGAGACTGGAAATAAACTTGTCAACGGAAACAAAGATTTTCCTATTTATCTCCTTAAATGATCATTAGATCATATCCATGCCTCAATTACATCAATGTGAGATTTTTTATCTGTTTTTACGCAGCCCAAAGTTGTAATGGCTCAGGTAAGTAAAAAGAGAAGCTATGGTTTAAGCTTTTCATACAACTTGGGTTGTGATGGGCTGTTTAAAACAGTAAGCAGCCCCAAAACCACTAAATATAACAATTGCAGTATGAGCAAAATATTCTTACTTCCTATGTTTTTTCCTTCACAAAAGTTATTTCAAATTCATAAAGACTTTCTGGTAATAGAAGCACCGTTCATTAATATGCAATATAACACCTTAATGTACTCTAATTTATTCAGCTTGTTGTGGTGGGTCCCACCAAAGCCACTCTATCACCTCCTTCCTTGGCAGGACAGGGGAGAGAAAAATATAACATGACACTGGTGGATTGACATCAGGACAGGGGGAGATCACTCACCCATTTACTGTCACATGCAAAACAGATCTGACTGAGGGGGAAAAAAAAAAATTAATTACCAATCAAGTCAGAGCAAGATAACAAGAAATAAAATCCAATCTTACACACACCTTTCCCTCACCCTTCCTTTCTTTCTAGGCTTGACTTTGCTCCCAAATTCTCTAATCCCTCCCCACCAGAGGTGCAGGGTGATGACAAACAGGGCTTACAGTCAGTTCATCACACACTGCCTCTGCCTCCTCACACTCTTCCCCATTCTGGCATGGGGTTCCTCCCACAGGAGACAGTCTTCCATGAACTTATCTAACATGAGTCCTTCTCCCAGGCTGCAGTTCTTCACAAACTACTCCTGCGTGGGTCCGTTTCCATGGGTGCAGTCCTTCAGGAACAGGTTGCTCCAGCACGGATCCTTCACAGGGTCACAAGTCCTGCCAGCAAACCTGCTCCAGCATGGGCTCCGCTATCCATGGACCTGGGACTCTTACCAGGAGCCTGCTCCAGTGCAGGCTTCCCCCAGAGGCACATCCTCCTTCAGGCATCCATCTGCTCCAGCGTGGGTTTCTCCATGGGCTGCAGGTGGATCTCTGCATCCCCATGGGCTGCAGTGGCATTAGCTCTGGCATCTGGAGCACGTCCTGCCCCTCCTTCTCCACTGACCTTGGTGTCCACAGAGCTCTTCCTCTCACTCCTCTCTCTTGGCTATTGTTGTGGAGCACTTTTTCCCTCTTTTTAAACACATTATCCCAGAGGCTTTACCACCACTGCTGATGAGCATGGGCAGCAGTGCTGGCATTGGCTCCATCAGACATAGGAGAAACTTCCAGCAGCTTCCCACAGAACACACCTCTGTGGCACACTGGCTTTGCCACACAAATCCAATACACTTGTAAAAGGTATTTACACCTATTTCTGAGTCCACTCAAGCACCTGCATTACTCTAAAGCCAGTTTTCTGTAAATCCAAAGAAAGAAATGTTTTACAGGTCCTTATGACATTTCATGGTACAGACATGTGCCACATGAACAAGAAAGTGAGGGACAATCTACTTGCAAAAGTTATCAGTAATTTCACCAGTTCCAAACTTCAAGTATTTGTTTAATAACAACTAGCATCTCATAACTTCATCTCTCAACATAAAAAAATCACTGCCACCTGTCAGGAAGAAGTAGTTCTGCAGTGCTTTTCTCCACTCTTGCACTGCACTTGGATCTTCCATATCACCTCAGATCCAGTCACTTTTTTACTTAAACTGGAAAGGTGGCACTAGGGGTCAAAATGTATGAATTTTACCAGCCTAAAAACACAGGGAGATGGCAGTGCTTCTACTTCTATAAACTCATCTAGTATTTGCTGACTGTGTCACATTCTTGCTAGTCAGCAGTAGTGGAGTGGCTGCCAAGAGCTCGAGGCAGATAACAAACGAAAATGAGGTGAAAGGATTTCTGTTTCAGCTATGTTGCAAATTCATCTAGTAGGGCTCTCCCAAAACCTCAGCTAGAGCTTCCACACCTTTCTGGGAAGCACCCTGCTGCCTGTGGGAGGTAACTCAAAGGAAGGTCATACTGACTGGCCCTTGCAGACATGACTTCACGGACACTTGGATTTTACCTATTCCAGTTCTGAATGTGACCTTCAACAGAGCAGTGCAGACAAACAAAACTGCTGCAATGCCTCCCAAAGGAACAACGAAGGAAAAGTAAGAAAAAAGCAACCCACAAGGGACGTGCAAAGCAGAATTGAAACATTATGAAGACCTGATTTCTTTATGTTGGGATTGCCAAGTAGAATCTTTTGAGCAGCAAGTGGCTGCCAAGCACAGTGCTTGTGCCTGGATTATGGGACGTGAATGGCAACAAATGATCCAAAATCCAAGGTGCCACCATCTTTATGAAAACAGCTACTGCCTGCAAACCACTCCTACGCAGTTCACCCATCTCTTGCACCTCTGAGAAGCACAGTACCTGTCTCTATTCTATTCATATTATGAACCTCATTGAAATTTTCAGATGATACCTGCTGATGGCTGCAAGTTAAACAACCCTGGTTCACCAGAAAGCTTTGCCCTCGCATCTCTTTAGACGGTGATTTGTTTTAAACAAAAGCTTTGGGTGTGCAGCTGAACAGGGATAGGGACAATGGAGCAGCAGCCATGGCTGTGTTGGAAGATGCAGACAGCATCTTGTCATACCACCTGTGACAAAAATGGAAGTGCAAAAAAAACACAATAGACTTTTAGACAGGTCAGCTTTTGGGGTTTCTTGCTCAAATAAAATGTTTTGAAGTAAGAGGGAAACAGACAAATAAATTCGATCCTTTAAAGCACTCCAGGGATCTTTTCTTCACTTACTGCCCACTCAAAAATGCCTGTTAGAATTGTTAAACACCTGCGATATAGCCATTAAAGCGCACACAAACTTAGTGTGACCAGAAACACTCAAATATGCACATACAGTATTTACTACACATGTTATTATATCATGTTAAAGACAGTGAAATTGTAGTGATCAGAACAAACAACAGGTATCTCTGATAAATATATGTTATTATTCAAAAGTCAGGAGAAATTGTTCAGTCCTCAGTTCTACAGCAGCAGAGAATGTTACTACTTAGTAAAATAGATATTCCACTCAGAACCTTGCTATTTTCATCTGAGGATAAAAAAAGAAAAGCATAGAAGGCCACAATCAGGTTTTTCTCTCTTTTTTCTCTCTCCAGGAGTCATTCATTCCTAAAGCACTACAAGAATTCAGAGTCAGCACTTACAATATTAGTTTGTTATTTCAGAATGTATAATACAAACAAGTGTTGATCACTAAAAATATTAATTAGCATTTAATTAGAAATACCAATAAGGGGGAAAGCAATGACATGTAGACATCTCGTCCCTGGAATTAGATACTAATTAATTTTAGATTATTAGGAAGCAATAAATCAAAATCACTACCCTGACAAGTTAACTATCACTATTGACACAGGTCTGGATAGGAATGACACTAGCCAAAAGGATGGCACAGTAAACAAAGAGAAATCATGCTCACTTCTGACATTTATGAACAACCATGATAAAAAATATCTAAATGAGTTACATAAATTTGCTATTATGAGAGCATTTAATTTACTTTTTTTTTTTTCTTTAACTAACATGTAATGGTATCAAAAAGAACAGTTATTACAGTAAGGACTGGACTGGCAAGAAAATTTAACCAACAAAAGGGTTAATTAGGGATACAAATTTTCTCAGACTGTTAATAATGGGAATGACACATAGTATGTGCCCATAAGTAATTCTCAGGTATCTTTGATCTTCAGCCCCCAGCGATTACTGTTGCCTACCATACCCTGGCCTCTGGGACTCTCTCAGAACCAGACATCTGGCTACTTTGTTGTTTTAGACTAATCTCATCCCAGGAGAGCTCAAGAAATGACACCAGGCAAGGAGGGTCCTGGCAAGGGAAAAAACATTACAGTATCAGCAGATTTTTTGAGTGGACTAGAGTATCAAAATTGTCTTCGAATTTCTATAGGGATCCCGGGGCTTCTCTGCTCTCCAGCACCACTTTCACACAGAACACCAGAGTGCACATGATCCTTTTTAAAGGGACTGTTAATCTCTTTGGAGAAGCTAATGAATGATAATCCAGGCAAGAACATGTGACAAAGGAAAACAGAAGCTAAAAAAAAAAGAAATCCTGTAAGGAATGGGTGGATTTAATGAAGATTTTATTGAAAAGCCAACACATGCTGCATGATCAAACAACGTTTTTCAAAGCCTATTAAAAAATACTCCAACACCTCAGACACTCTATTTTTGAGTCATTCATAGGTTTTAGCTGCTAGCAGTATTATCCCTGAAGAATGACCTTCTGACAACTGCAACAGATCCAGCCGAGTGCCCGACTGGCTGCTCCGGGCTTGGACGCAGCAGCTCGCGACACGTGGAGCCCACAGGGGTCAAATGGGCACCAAACACGGCCAAAGGAAGGTTTCACTCCAAGGCCAAAGGAAGGCTTCGCCCCAGCCAGGTTCTCTCACCATCAGAGGCTACCTGGGTTTTGCCACGACCTCTAGTCCAGACTCCCGCCCTGCCCAATTCGCTGTAGGTCACATCAGATGTGTCCATGGCAGCTGGACAAGAGCTGCTGCAGGGATCCCTGCACAGGGCTCTTCTCCTATTCCTACAGCAGAGCTCCTGCAGGCCAGGTGCTCCCACTGCTCACTTACTGTCTGCACTCGGCAACAGAAGGAACCAGAGCACTTAGACCTGGAAGAGATAGAAATCTCACATGTATTTTACTGAGAGCAATTAAACGTGCCCATACTATGAACATTATCTGAGCCACGTACTTCCAATAAGCATCGTTTTTAAAATCCAGGGGTGGCACATAACAGCAAGAATTCACTTCTGTGTGGGTGTCCTTTTGTTTCCAATCAGCCATCACACCCTTTTTGCCCTTTCCCTTGGCAAGAGCAAGCTAAAAAGAATGGACACAAAATAAAATCAGATTCTAATGCTTTCTAGAAGCAGGCCCATATGGCTTAACTTTGCCTCATTTCAGGATATTTTCAAAGTGCTCAGAACAAAGCTATGGAAAAAACTCAGGATAATCTGTCATATCACACTAGCTCCCAAAGAAAACCTTTAGGAAGTGCTACAGACAGAAGTAGTTTGAAAATCATGTGCTAAACTTTACTGGTGATCCTGCTGTTACAGAGCATCCTACTCTCTTTATTTCCACATTTCTCACACCACAGCTATCCTGCTTCCTTCCTGCCACAACACTCCCTCTCAGTCGGCCAAACAATACTAAAAAGTTACCTCGAAGTATTTAAGCAGTTTCCAAATGTACTGTAACAGTTGGACCAATAAGAAACGATCCTGTGCACCACTGGCTTTAGTTGCATCATATCAACAGTAAATAAACTCCTGAAAAATTCAGTGTGCTTCTGAGATATTCAGAAAGATGCTAAGCTATTCCTTTCTGAATATGAACTAGGAAAATTCTCCTCTGCTTGTATGGCATGTTGTTAGAGCGAATGTAGATTAGTCCAAATAATTAAATTTTAAAATACTGGCAGCACCAGGACAACATAAACTGGTTTTTATGCTCTGTCTATGTAACACGTGCTCAACAAACGTTTGTCTTAAAAGCTTTGCTATGGTATCAGCCTATTACAGTTTAATTGATGACTTCTGTGACTGCTGTATCTTGCAAGTAGCTATGATGCTTTACACAACAGAAACAAGAAAATGTCATAAAATATTCCATAGCATCACAGTAAAAACTTGTATTGTATTTATTAATACATCATCTACTGCAGAAAAATCCAGACTGCAGTGTAACAAGAAAAGTACTGTAAGGCAGAACAGGTCAAACTAATGTGTTTTTAAATGTGACTTTATTGGTGAGTTGGCATCAATACAAGTAACAAAAAATGAAGTGCAGACAAGGCAGAATTTTAATTTGGTATTTTATGCACTGTAGATGCCCAATACCTTCTGTGTTCACCAGCCATAGAATGTGAATGGTGCATTCCGCACACTTGCCTTTCCCTCTACTCCTTTTAAATCAACAATAAACAATACTCCACAAAAGAACACATTATCTACTTCACAAAAACACACAGAAAAAGGCAACCAAAAAGCAAAGAAATCTCACACGAATTCTGCATTTCAAATATAGTAAAATACAAACTACATACATGTTCCAGTGAACATTTCTCACAGTGCCTAAAGTCACATTTTTTAAGAGTGTGTTAACTACTTCAGTAACAGCCCAGACATAGGTACTACAGCCTTATTTGCAAAGCCATACGCCATCACCAGGACTCCAACAGCAAATAAGCAAATGTGTCAGAACATAAATACTCCTCTGTTTACTCTAAGTATTGATTTATGTTCTGTGGGTATCCAAACATCAGTAGCTAATGCTGCCTGGCACTATCTATTATGAAATTACAGCTCTTCAGTGAGGTTTTCTAATAGTGACTCAAGCTCCCCACAGCCCTTCTCCAAAAGCTCAACAGCTGGAAGCAGAAAGCCCTGTAGCATCACAGGAATGCCAAGATGTCCATACAAAAGTAAATCAAACATGAAAACGAACTCCGGAGGAAAAAGGGGTCTTCAAACAAAATCCACGTTAACACTTCTCCTAATTCAGAAATAGAATGGAGTAGTTCCCATTTTTCTGTCATTACAGTGGAACAGAGAGAGGAAAAGCCATTCTGGACATTAGTAATACCACCATGAACAAAAATTCCTCCAAAAACCTAGTTAGTCTACACCAAAAAAAGTTTAATGAGTAATATTTTAAATGGCATATAGTTCAAGCATTGATCTCACTGCAGAACCATTAATCTCCCCCAAGTACTAAATCCCAACTAGGATTCAACCTACATATATGAAAGGCTGTCTGTACAACTGCTGCATGTTCTTTCCTCTTTCCCAACCCAGGGCATTTAACGGTACAGCTCTATAGTTCACTGCTGACTACATGTATACTGTCCATTTCTTCAAGCTTTAGGTATTTTATTTCTGTGTTTCATTTCCGTCTGTATGAACAAACCCAGGAGAAAACATCCACAAACCACTCTGATTAAATTCTCCTGGGTTTTGGAAGTTGCCTTTGCCTCCAATGAAAGCTGCAGGAAATAGGCTTCTGAATGTACATGGAAGAACTACACATTTCCACCACTGAGCATAGCTGCTTCTTATCTTGTAATTAAGCAGTTTGTCAGCTAATAAAATAACTTTACAGTCCTCTAATACCTGCATAAGGAGATAGCAGAGGGAAAGCTTAGTGATGTTCCCTGAGGAACACACTTTCTAGAGATAAGTACAATTACTGTAACTTCAAGATAATGACATAAACTTAGCCCATGAATAAAGCTCCATCTTTAAAAGCATTTACAGCATGAACAATACTGATACTTATTTTTACTTCTCTATTTTTAAATTACAGGCAGTTTCAGTTATTTGAAATAAAGACCATATTTTCAAAAAGACAGTATATAACATGAGAATAACGTGGACAAAAATGCAGTGCGGTACTGAATGCATCTACTTGGCATTTATGTCAGCTGCACACTTTTGCACAAGGACACCACACCAGTTCCTGCCTCTGGAATCCACCTACTAGAAATCACATGGATCCAATTTTCCTTTGTGACTCTCACCTACACTGATCCAGGCCATTACTTTGATTTCAACAGAAGAATATCTGATTTACACTAGGATAAAGGAGAAGAATCATGCCCAAGTTTCCAGGTACCTTCACTAGCAGCACAGGTGTTCTTTTGCTGGCAGCAGCTGGCATGTGCCAATTAGAAGGAAAACCCAATTCAACTATTTCTAGTTTTGTAAAACCATATAAGAAAGAGATGGCTCAAAATGAAGTCTCAGCATATTATAATATGTTCCACAGAAGGAAATAACCTGACAAAATGGAATTTTCCATTGCCTTGCATCACACAATTTGGAAGGAAATTGAAGCCTGAAAGACAGGAAATCTCTTTAAAATCTGCTTGTATGGCAGATCTGCATTAGGCTGCAAAAAATTATTAGAGTATGAAAAGACACTCTTGCCTCCCACTACTCACAAACCAAACAAAAACACCCACAAGTTGATAAAGAAACCATGAACACAGCCTGCTGGAAGTGCTGCTAAATGAGCCATCTACTTCACAAGATACTGTATGGTAAGTTAGCATGACAAGTGAGTCGTCTGAGTGTAAAATCCTCTTGCAAGTTGGAAGCACTGACTGCTGTTAAGAGCAGACAGTCAGGGAAACAGAAGACTACTACAGATTTACACTGTGGTTTTATACTAGTAGGGAAGATGACAAACAGCATGCTGCAACTGGCTGATGATTTGGAAGAGAAGGTAAATTAAAATCAGTGTGATCACTTAGAGATATGACAGAAAGCTTACACAACAGGCACAAGGGCTTATATTATGCAAAAATACCAGAGTGAGGAAGAACTGGAAGGGTGGTGAGCATAACTGTGCTGCTAAGACAATAAGATTTTACACATTCTAAGGACAAACACGCACATCTGAATCCTGATCACAAACAGGGCACAGCTGTCAGATTCACAAAGTACCTCAGTTAGAGAGTATCCGTATATTCTAGGATTTCACATTTACATAAAACAAAGTTACACAAAACCATAGGCTACTGTTTTAAATTTGTATACATGTAAAAATTGTTACCTATAAAACTGAGGTAATTAAATGGAATACTTTAAATTTCAAGAAAATGGAATTAAAATGCAGAGGAATCAACTAAAACAAAGAAATCAAGGTTACAAGGTAGGTATTTTGTTGTTATTTGCAGAAGATGAGATAAAGTTCTGATTTTTATCTACTGGGAAGTAGATAAGGAAGGCTGGAAAGCCCAAATGTAGCAACAGAGGCATTTGTTATTCAACGGGTCATGACAGCAGACCCCTTCTGAAGCAGAGATGCCCCGGAGTGACTTGTTTGCAGAAGAGATCTGAGGACAGCACTGTACAATACCGTGTATTTTTCTGTGTGTTTCATACCTACAAATACCATCTATTGTTCTGAGTTCCTCAGATCACAAATTGCAGGGAACCAAGCCATGCAGAAGTCATTGGCACTGGGTGCTGCAAACAGCAGAAACGTCCCAGTATCAATAGGTCAGAGATATTTGCGACTATGCTTAGAAACAGAAATGCCTCACAACTGCACAGAAGAGGTGACTCTGCTGGTTGAGAAGAAAAAGTATAAGAGAGGCCATTGACTAAATTATTAAAATATACACTTAAGAGGACATAACCTACACAGAAAGTCTCACTCAATACTGATATTCCAGGCCATTTGGATAAGAAAGTACAGCATGTGTTTTCAAGATAACATACATGACATTAACAGTACAGAAAAAATGTTATAGGATATTTTTTCTAAATTGCATGACCACATCATTTTAAAACAGAAGCATAAAACACATGCATAGATCAGAATTGAGATTTTTATGTCCAATTTTAATGCTGCCATTTCTTGAATTACAGGTAACCTACCAACCCAGTTTATACTTCCTCTTCTTACAGAACTTTTAAGTAATCTTGTAAGCATTGAATATATGAAAGGTTTTGCAAAAAATACATTCATTTTGAAACAAAATACTTTGCTCAAGTAGAATACAACCTGGTAGCCACCTTCAGAGCCGACTTGCTATAGTTTCAGTTACAAAATCTTACTACTTTAGAATTAGCTTATATTTTCAAAGAAATTAAAATAACACTTGCCAAGAACATGTATGTGTTTGTCATTTGCAGTTGTAACTTGAGGAACAAATGCACCTTTTAACAAATACCTTTTTTGAAGTAGATGGCAAGATTTAAGAAAATGAAACAGCAAAACCTTTAAATTTAACCCAGAAGTGAAACGGCATGAAAAGAGGACTAAGCAGACTCTTCCGAATAAAACTGCAACAGCCAAAACTTTCCTCTAAGTGTAACAATCTTCATGACAGTGAAAGCACAAACACAAAGGGATTAATTTCTGGTGATGGTTGTTTAATATTCTACTTTTAAATGCAGCATATCGCTGGCAGATTTCACCACTTCTTCAAGCAAACAGGCTGAGCACTGTAAACTCTGTAAGCAAGTGAGTGCTGCTACAGGCAGGGATATTTGCCAAACCAGTCCCAAGGCGCAGGCACAGAGTTCAGACTCTACCCTTGGGCAGGTTTCTATTGTTCATTGGCACTACTGTAATGCATGTACACATGCAAAGTTTAACAAAATACAACGGTGTGCTGAATAAACAGACAAACGAATACCCATTTCCACCAACAGGATAAAAATCTGGGTCTCTAAAAACCATAGTTCCACTTAAGCTTTTCTGCCCTGTTTCCCTTCAATGTTTGTTCTTACCAGTTTATGTGAACTATCAGGAAATGAGGACAGATTACATCACTGCATGCACATGTGTTTCAATGGATTCATTAAGATCATTGAGGTTTACTAAACTATCTTCCGATAGAAGGATTATTATTATTATTGTTGTTACTAAGGTAGCCTGTGTGCAATGATAGAGACATCTGAAAATCTAGGATATTTTTCAAAAAGTCTTTACAATATAATTTTAAAAAGAAAAAATATTCCCCATTTGCAAAGGTTGAAATAAAGCCACAACAGTAGCAACGATTACAACCATTCTGATCTTTAGTATCCAGATTACAGGCTGTAAACTCAATAATGTGAAAACCTCAGTGAATGTTTCACGGCCCAGTATTATGTCTCAGAAATAACTTTTCAGACTCCATTATGTTCGCCATGAACTTGATCTTTCACCTCTAGTGAAAATCCTCTTACAACTATAATTCTAAAGTTAATGATGAGAGATTTCATTTGATTTCCAAGCACAGATAAAACCTTTTTGAAATACACTCTCACTGCCATGACCTTGGTCTATGACTTAAGAGTTCACCACATGTAATAATTTACTTTGTCCCACGGGGCTCATTGAGATTTCCTTTTAAAAGGTTTCTGGATATGCAGTTGAAGCTGGAGCACTCATATAGCATGTCTCAAGTATACATCCCCATATACATTACAGACATCTTGCAACCATATCATCAAACAAAAAGAATTTAGATCATTACAAAATATAACAAAAAAATAGACCTAACTAAGCAAAGTCATCCACACACTAGAAATTCAACATTTTGGGAATCCTGTTGCAATAATCCACTATATCTGCTAGAGCAAGGAGTTTCAAAATTTCACGGAAGTAACACACATAAATTGGCAAACAAATTCAGGAAATACACTGTTGCTCTCAATTAACCAGCTCGAACACAGTTCAGTTCAAGCCCGGTAATATTCTTTAGCTCACGTGCCATACAATTACCAGAATTACTGCATTAGACTACCTGGTTAGCATATGGCTGCTGACTCCTTTGCTGATAAGCAAAGCTTCTCTGTTTGCTTAGGCAGGTCTTACTAAATATGCCTTCAGTATTAAAAACAAATAGATGAAGTCAGACCTACTGTATCCACCTCAATTAAAGGCAAGTTTGTTGTTCCCCTGCATCTTGGGGGAAATTCCTCCTGGTGCCAGCTCCCTGGGGATGCATTCGAGGGCCTAGGGCAGGGCAGGATGCAGAGGCAGACAGCACGGACCCAGGGAGGTCAGGCTGAGGGTGACAAGGGGACCCCAGGTGCCAGAGACATAAACAGCCTGGAAATCCAGCTCCTATTAGGGGTATATACCATGAGGTACTGGGTGGGTCGGCAAAGATTGTGTTTAACAGCAAAACTTCTTCTTCCCCATCGCACAGACGAATTATCTGGGGCTGTTGTGACTTCAGGGCACTCCTTCACCAGTCTCCTGCCCCTCAAAACTTCCATCTTCTCATAGGGGCCTCCCATGTGAGCACAAGAGTTTAAGCTTCTGCACCAGCTACTCCAAGTGCTGCTGTTTCCCCTCCCTCTGCTAATTTAGAACAGGCAGCAAAGTACACGATTTCAAACAGGAAAGGACATATTCATGAGGGAACACGTGCAAAAATCCCGGCTGAGTAGGAAAGCGCTTGAGCATGGGGCCTGCATGTTCCCAGGAATCATGAGACTTTACTTCAACATGACCAGAAACAGATTATCAGCAGCTTGCTCTTTTCAGACTTCATCATAGGGCCATTATTTTCCTGAAACTGGAGCCTAAAAAATGCTTTGGAATCAATAAAATTCTGCTGCTCTACTGGTCTCTACACTTTTTGCCACATGCTCTAACTAACAAATGAAGTCAGTTTAACAGAAAAGTGCAAATGAAAAGCACTGCTAAATTACCAGACTTCTCCTATGAAATAATTATAAATAAATTTGGGCTCATTTAGTTGTATATAGAGTAACCTAGGAATGTGTCCTGTCTTACACAAATAAGGTTATCCTCATAGAATGTAAAACACATTTTCTTAACACATATTGAATAAATTGATAAAGAATTTAGAAGACAAAAATATTCACAATGTTCTTTCATAATCATAATGATGAAAAAAGAAAAATAAATTTAATTTCCTTGAAAAGGAATAAAATTTGAAAAGAATAATAATTTTAACTGAAAATCCTGCTTCATGTTTTACAGCTTCAATTTCCACAAATTGGGACGTAATACTGCACACCCAAAAGGAGAGCTAAAGAAAAGAAATTATGGAAATGTTCAATTTGCAAGCCTGATTGCTTTCTTTTCTATATATTCTTATTAGCCACTAAGCAAAAATATTCATGCCAGCTAAAAAAGTGCTTAGATAGAAGAAAAAATTTTCCAAGTGAAATACCCTGAGGCTTTGATTTTAACACCAAGAGGACAAAATCAAGAAAGAGGAAACAATGTAACATTATCTCTTTACAAGCCAGTGTTCAGAACTTGAACAGCAAGGTTCTCCTTGACTAAAAACCACTAAAAAAATTCCTAAATGGCATTTTTCTCAATAGATTTGTTTAATTTTAATGTATCTGCAGTGAGTTGTAAGACAACAGGTGAGGGACAGTGGAACCAGAACTCAAAACGTCCCTGGGTTTCAGTGCCAGCAAACAACTGCACTGCTCTGCTAAAAGAAAGATTTTCCTTAGAAAACCACCTTTACACAGTGAATGCAGTGGAACTTATACTGCAAAAATCACCCCACTGAAAAAAGTCACTTGTAACTTTTTGAATAATCTTTCCAATTTTCACTGCCCTCCAAAACAGCCTTTATCTTCAAAGGCTGATTTAGGGAGAGTGGGCAACACTTTCCTTGCTAGCAAAACGCCTTCTCTCTCCCAAACAGGCAGAAAAATTAAACAGTAAAGAGTACAGAGCCTGAATTTTAGAGCACTAGACTTCACTCTCTGCAAATACTTTAATATAAGCACTTCTGAATTGTTCACAGTTAAAAATGCTTGCTTTGCATATACAATGCATTTCATACAGCACTCACTGCTAAATAAAGGAAGCTCTTGCCCAGTGTAACTCACTGCTAAATAAAGGAAGTTCTTGCACAGTATAACTTCACACTGAATTAACCTGCAGACCAAGACAAATTCAAAACCACCTTTCTTTAAAGGGCCACTTTTGTCAAGCGTGAGAGCAAGATTCTCCCTTCTGTCCTGGCTTTTTTATGCCACAAACAGCTTTCAGGGTCAGTGACTGTGCCATAGCAGACAAAAAACTGGCTTCCCAGCCAAGCACTGCAGAACAGCAACAGCAAAGGCTCTAAAACACCCTTCTTACAAAGTCAGATCTAGGACAGTTGTGCAAACACAGGTGTAAAAACAAGAGGCTGTGATGACTCCAAGTACCTTCCAGCCACAGCCCAGTTTAGAGCAATTTAAACAGGCTATTTTACAACTTTCTAGATTATGGCAGAACTGCTACAAGGGAAGGCTGAACATGCACAAGACTGCAAGTTCTGTTTTATACATCTTAAATGCACCACTTGATGTATTCCAAGACAGTCTTGCACTTCCCTACTCTCTTGCACTCCCAACCTTTTTCCACTGGACACCTTATGAGCCATATGAAAGACCCTCAGTTAGAAGTAATGGCAACCAGAGACAAAATAAAATCTTATCACAAGTCTAACTCAACCACTGACACTAACTTGGGTTAGTAAATCAGCTGCTTTTCAAAGGTGCTGGAGAATCTGAAACTTCGTACAAACTAAAGAGTTTGGAGTTGAAGAGGTTGATTGGGGATTTCACACATCTCATGTTAGCCTGGATTTGCTCCACTGAAGTAAGAGCAGAGCTGAATGCCTTTGAAAATCCCCCCCACTCTCAACAGTTTGACTAGTGGGTTTGTATTACAACTATTAATGATAAACAAAAGGAGATCAGTAAGAGAAGGAAAAACCCCCAAAGACTCCCAATTGCTTTGGGTTATGGAAGACTTGAGAAGATATGAGGAACTCTAGAGATATCTAATGGAGCTGCATGACTGGGACACATTACAGTGATGAAATTCATATTGTAAGTAATAATTTGGGCTAATCCTATGCATTGATGGATATAAAATGCACTCACCACTCAGGGAAGGAAAAAACCCTAAGTATCAATAAGCAGTTCAATAAAAACCATCTGCTCAAAGCACAGCAACAATAAAAGAAAAGTAAACTCTTAGGATACATAAAAAATTAGACTGTAATAACAGAATAGAGTGTGTGAGTTTAATAGCACAACAGCCCCCATGTACATACAAGGCTTATGCTGACACTGTTAGTTCTTTATATTTGTACATGTGAAGTACAGACATCTTGCCTAAATTTGTCCTCTGACACCCACACACCTCCAAGAGACCTTAGTGTAGCATCTAATGGTAGAATTAGTTATATTTTCATTTAGAATTGTTTAATCTGTGTAGGCAGACAAAATTTACTACTTATTAAAGGAAAAAAGAACCATGGTATTTCTTCCTTTTACAGTATCACATTTAAAAACAATAGAAATAAATTACTTATCCTTTCATAAAGAAAATCTGGACGCATGAATATATTAAGTGCAATCCAGAAAACAAATTTTAGACCACATTACTGACTTATATTTAGAGAGGGAAAACTACATTATAGAAGACAACTAAACATCATGGCACATTTAGTTCATTTGAAGATCTTAAACAATTTTTTGTTTCATAATGTTCATGTGTTACCTTCCAAGGGTAAACACTCATGGTACACTGGTGCATCAGTCAGTTATGAATCACAAACCATTAGAGCTTGTACTTCTTTTCATTCATTTTATTTTGTTGTCTAAAAGGTTAATGTACATGTATATACAGTTCAGAAAACTTCAGATATTTTTAGAGAAATCAATATCTTTCCTGTGACTTTACAGTAGTGTTAGAGTTCACTTTTTCTTTAAAACAAAACAAAAAACCCAAAAAAATCCAACCAAAAAAACCCACAGAGACAAAGGAATTTTCCAGTCTTCATTTCTCAGAAACTATTCATATGCTATATTTATCAAAATATCATTTAAAACTATTGTATATAATTTGTTGGTTACATGTTGCTGTTTCGCCCTTGATTATTTTCCAGAAAGGCTAGTTGTGGACCTTGCAAATATGTACTCAGTTTTATGTTTTACATCTGCTTCAAAAAGCAAACCTAAAAATCAATAACAGAACTATATCTTTACTTTATACCTTATTTCATGAACACCTTTCTAGCTTTCTTCATTGTAGCCTATTTTATATTTCAAAATCTTGTCTTGCATATGCAACACCTTGTTTTACGGAAGGGCATAGCAGAGCTACAGTTGCAAAAAAAATAAAGCAGCACATTGATTAAGATGTTTTGTACAAGCTACAGTTCAACTGAACAGGAACAAAATAAAACCTCAGTAGTTGTGGGGTGTATGAGATAGCAAAATAACCAAAGTATTCTTCAATAAAATGAGCTGTCTGCCACGATTTATCTGTACAATTCCATCACAGTTCCTGCCTGATATGTTATACTTTTCAAAAGTATGTCATTAAGCTGCCATAAAAGTCATCAAAAATTGCTTTTTCTCTCAAACTGATAATAGACTTATAGATCTAATTTTCAATCTCTTTTCTTCATTACTTTGATTCTTAAGGAGAGTATGACATTTACTGTCTGAATACTTTGTAGTAATATCTGGCATCTCTACAGCACTTCTGTCTGAGTTATCTCTGAGCTTTTAATACGTTTGTCCTTACAGTGTCTTGAAATGATGACATATTTATTTGTCTCTATTGCAGACTTCTAAAGAAATTGTTTTTATAATTTAACTGAAAAACTACAAGACTTCTTGAAAAAAAAAAAAAATGACACAACAAAGCCTTCTGTGCTATCAAGCTACACCATTACAATCCTGACCTTTCACGGTACAAGAGCAAAGAACAAATGTGAGGCCTTCTGGTTTTCATTCCAATTTTTTTAGCTTCATAGACTCTCCTCTACATAAAACATGAGACTGATTGACAGAAACAACTAAGTAATTGAGAAAATATCAACAAATTAAAAATTAGATTTTGATTCTTACGGTGATCCCTCCTCATTTTTCACCAGTCATATAGGGCTTCATATATATCAAACTAAATTAAGTATTTGAAACTGGTTTTGCTATTGAACTAAGTGTAATTGTGACAAAAGCTAGGAACAGGCTGGTTTAGAAAGTTGCTTGCAGGGTTAATGAAAGTAACATACAGGAAAAGATCACAGGAGGAATGGTGGAAAATCAGGGTGAAGGAGAAACAGAGAGAAGAAAGAGTCACCCTTTCATCATCTCACAATCAAATTTTCCAATTAATATGGAGCAAAACCCACCACCCAAGTAGCCTCTGATGATGTAGGTTACTTTCTACGCGCTTGACCAAAATACTTCATTACCCTGTCCCAGGCCAATAAAATACAGATCTTACATAAGATTTTTCTCAGCACTGATCTTCAAAACTTCACAAACATGCTATTATGCATCACAGCTAACTCCAGAGACACAATAACTCACTGTTTTACCCAAAAGGTTGATGACAGAGCTAAAAATAGAGACCATGTTCCCCCAGGCCCAGATGTACAACTTCTACCATGACACAGGGCCTGATATTTCTTTGAGAATAACCCAAGCCCAAACTGACAATCAACAGTCACTTCTACTTAGACAAAGAAACCTCAACCCACCTGCCATAACTCAGGCAACCACCACAGCTCTTAAGTGCTGTGTTTCAAGGCATCCAAAGAGGTCTTCAGAGCACTTACTGAGGGTGTGCCTGTACTCTACAGCAGCAGGACACTTCCCAGACTAACTAGTTCATGGGGAGCTTCCTTGCCATACTCCTTCTGAGCAAGCCCGTTTATCTTCATATTACATTATGCAGTGTAGATACATCCTCAGACAAATCAATTTCTCTAGGTAAGGGATACACACTTGTTGAGGCAAAAAGCAGTTTAAGCAGCATTGTTATGAACAAATGCTCTCACAGTGTAATCATTATATTTCCAGTTGACTCCCAGGTTTAAATTCTTCATATATCAGAATGGATTCAAACTGAAATTGGAAAAAATGCAGTGTTCTGCTTATATCAGAAGAAGAAATACATCAATAACAGCTTAGGTGAAGTTTGGAAAGGAGGGATGCAAGACTGTTTTTCTCCCCCAGCATGAGGGATGTGATTTGCTGATCTTCAGAAGAAAAATCAATCTGAATGACAAAGAAACATTTAATTCCAAAATATGCTTGTATTGGAAAGACACTCAAGTTCAGCAATAACTTTGCCACACGCTTTGTCTACACTGAGTACGTTTAAAGGGAGTTTCTCCTCTATATACTCTCTTAGAGCCTCACTGAGAACTCTCAATTCCCAAAACCCAATTGTTGACTCATTCTAACCCTTTGCTGTCAGCAATTATCTGTTAAACTACAGGTTTGCATTTTTACATTCCTCCAACCCCAGTTTGGCACAGAAGAATCAGAGTTTCCAACTTCCCTTGTCAGTGCTTTATACAATCACGTAATAGAAAGCAGCCATTTTTCAGCTGGTATAAAATGCATGCATCCTCACCACTCCAGAAGGACACTACCACAAAAAAGTGCATTCTAATGGCCAAGAAACTAAAGTACCTCTCTCCCTCCTGCACACTATTATATGGCTTTCAACTAACCAATCTTACTGTAGATTTTTTCAGAGGATCTTCTCCCTGTTCTAAGGATAGTACAGACAGTGCTAACACTGAATGAGCACTCACTCAATACCTCATTTAATCCTCACTGTTTACCATGTGGCATCTTTGTGTAATTTACAGCATCTACATGTAGAATTATAACTGGAAAACCTCTCATTTCTCTGTTGATCACTATTAGGTACTTGAATTATCTCCTTATAGTAACTACTCCCCAGCAACTCCATCAGACAGTTTTATGGTTCTTTTTTCAAGGTAGCAAACTGGGAGACAGTGATGTGCATCAGGATTGCCCATAATTAGAGATGGTTGACTTGAAATACTTTGGGTCTCTCTTTAGAGGATAGAGCAATTAAACAGCACTTTGTCAGTACAAAGTACAACTTCAATCTATTTCAGTGCTATCATGTGTTCTCAAAGCTGACATTAATCAGTCCCAAGAGTCTGAACTCAGAAAACGAGAAGTTCACAACTAATGGCCATATTTAAAACATGTGGTTGAAGTGAACCACCCAACCTTACACAGGAGTTCTATGGCTGAATTACGATTTGCCTTTAACCCTTCAGAACAGCATCCCAACAGCCCTAGCTTTAAATCCCATCTGTCAATGTTAATTCCCTCTCTTCCTCACCTACCAGGTCTTAACCTTCAGCAGTTATGAGGAAACAAATCTAAAGGAAACAAGTTCATTAATTAGCACAGCTGGATTAATTTCTTAAATGCCATCTACCCGGCCTTCCTGAAAACAGTAAGTGCTTTGTGGATAAAGAAAGAGTCTGAAATTACATCAGCATATGCCATTTTAAGGCAGAATTTTATCATGACCAAACTGAGTTTATACCAACAACTTCTATTCCAGCATTTCCCATCTATTGAGAACTTTACACTGCATCACTGTCAGAGAATTCCATGTTCTCTGAATTTTCACTTCATGCAGTTTCACATAACATAAGACTTAAATCCATGTTTGTATTGCCATGTCACTTGCTACATTTGCTGCTTCAAACCTGAGAAATTCCTACTACAGGACCTCTTCATACTGAACACATTCAAACAACCTCTGCAAGGGCAGAACTTCACTGCAAATCTACTGGTCTATGTGATAACCACAACACAGCACAGGAACATTATAGGGTTAGGAATTACAGTGCAGCAACCAGTATAAGTCTCCCAATACTAACCTCCATCAGAAACCCTTGTATCACCTCAGAAAAGTGAGTTTCTTTCAGTTTCACGAATGCCAGCACATAACATATCACTACTTCCCCAAGACAACATCCAAGCCTTAATTCCAGAATTTCTTACAAACCACAAGAGCACCACATTTCTGTCTGTGTTTTGCCACTTGAGTTCATCATAAATAAATACTTGTTTGAATGCCTGTTTAAAAAAGACAAAATGCAAACTCACCTCATTCCCACCAACAGCTTTGGTTAAAATTACAGCAGAAGACACGGGAGGTGGCATGCAGCCCACTGTCTGCAAGCTGAAAACAACAAAAAGAATGTTACATTCCTTACAAGAAGCAAACACTAAGCAACCTACAACCTTAAAATACCAAATAACTGAGTAGAAAGTCTTATTACCTGGGCAAAGCAATCAGTTTGCAACCAGTTACAGCCCTGCACTAGGAAGGGCACTCCTGCTGGCAGCATTTCTATGCCATCTCTCATCAGTCACCAGAGTAAAGAGTCATGTCACCATGTAAAAAGCACAAACACTTAACCTCTCTGTGACTCCACTTCCCCATCTGTAGTACTGTAGCTCTCACTCACAAAGGTCTCTATACAGCTATCACTGACTTCCTGATAAAATCACCTGCCATCAAATCATCAACAGCTTTCTCTTACACTTTAGAAATCCAAGATACCCTATTACTATTGTCATTTTTAGCATTGTTTGTGCAGCAAAGTTATTGATGTGTACAGTAAATGCTGTTGCAAAGTAAGAAAAAAGTGGTGGGCTTCCCTTTATTTTCCAAGACAGTCCCCAAAACCACACCACTACAGATTAAAATTAAATTTGGGGCTAAGTAAAATTGAGGGCTTCTGAAAAAAAACTGCGTTGACTTGGAAGGAACAGTAACGCATGGAATAGAATAGTTTGCAAAAATCCCCAGAAGCATGGAATCTATGTATGATTTCAAGTATTGGAGCTTGAGATTCTAGTTCAGAACAATCAATTACTAGTGGTGAACTACTTTGCATTCGTAACCATGTCAGTCAAACCCCTGAGAAAGGCAGTGTCAAAAAGCTGCAGCAAACAGAAGTATTAAATCCAGGCACCAGGGTGCACAGTACAGTGCAACTGATATTCTGCAAATATACAAAAAGCTTAAAGAGAAGAAACAGGTAAGTGACAATGACAGTATCACAGCTCACTTTGTCAGCTACAGACACTGTAGGCAAAGAAAGAGGCAACCCATATAAGCATTATATAAATCCAACCACAAGGTGCCAAGCACCACCCTGGAAGCACAGAGCACCTGAAGTAAGTGAAGTAAGCTATATTTCAGACAGTTATCAGCACATAGCAGAATAAGCTCATATTGAAAAGAAAAGAAATACAGGAAAAAGAAATGGGGCAATAAAGTTTGGAAACATATATGAAAATATACAGCAGACAAACACATATCCATCCCCTACACTGTGATACTGTTCTCTCTCTTCTATGTGGCAGCCAGCTCCTTGAACTTCTCACCTGCTCTAACAAGAGATGGATTAAGTTTAGAGTTATTCAGAGAGGTATAAAATGTGTGTAAGGGCAGTCATCTCAGCTGGCAGGGATTTTCCACGCTATAAGGGAAAGATTTAATCATACAATCCCTGTTAACCCTCTGAATTTGAAAATAACACATTTGGAATTAAAAATAAAAATCTCTATCAAGCAATATTAATCTAATAAAACCTGGTATACACTAAATGGAAATACTTTTAATTGAGTGTATTAAAACATGCACCTGTAAACTTTTTTTTTTTATTTGTATCAACTACACAATTCTATCAATATACAAACAGATTTCTCTAATGGCCAACAGACTACTAGAGATAACAACCAACCAACTGAAATATTCCACCAGATCAGGCCATGCTATGAGTATTAATATCAGGGGTCCAGACACTTGCTGTTTGCTGATAACACTACAGACAACTGATTAGTAGGGTCTGAAGTTTTAGATGTGAAAGCTTCAAAGTCATATCTTATACCCAATCTTTGCATCTCATGCCTTACCACCTGTGCCGTAAATGCTATATGCTAAAAGTGGCCGATGAGGTAAATAAAGGAGCTTCATGTTCCTTTCCAAAGATATTATATCAATGCAAAACCTATTCAACTAACAAAAAAAATAATTTCTAAGATGCTTGGGGGGATGTCAGTTTCTCCTCTCTTTTATAAATATCAAAATAATTGCAAAGCAACAAACCTCCTAACATCATCCCAGACAGAGAGGAGGGGAAAGAAAAAAACCCACTCAGCTGTAGAAACACAGGTGAAAATCTGGTACCATCTGAATCTCCCTCTCAAATAACACTTACAGCAAAACAGATCATTAGAGAGGATGGGAGAATCTACCATGAGTTCTGATGCAAGACGGAAAAGGTTCTGTGGGCTGTGCCCTTCAGGCACAACCTTGTGCAGGGAGCAGTGGAGAACTGCAGTGCCCAGGGGAGCCACCCTGCCAACGGGTGCTGCATGCCCTTGGGAGAACGGGCCTGTTCTTCCAGGCCTGTCTGGGGGTTATCAACCAGCCTGCACTACGTGCTGTGCTAAATGGGTGATAAGGAAGTAACCTTGGCAAAACCTGTCTTGTTCCCTGCCTGTTTTCCTTAGGGACTTTAGCATTTGGAAGGGAATAAAAACTACAGCTGTGGGGGATTAGGATGAACTTGTGTTTACACAGAGCTGCCACAGCACACACCCTCAAATCAGCTCCTCACACACACACACATAGGGACGTGCTTTGAAATGTGTTATTCTAGAATTAGAACAGAGCTCGGTATCCTCTGCACCTGCATCACACTGAAGGTACAGCTCCCAGTGCAGTGCCTGTTGCTCTGAGCATGTCCTGAACAGCAGTATTTATCAAGAGAGCACTCTTAAAAAAAAAAAAAAAGAAAAAAACTACCTTAATTGAATTCCCCAATCTAATCATTCCTTCAATGAAACCTCAATACAACAAAGTTACTGCACTAAGAGATAAAACACAGCCAAATCAGAAGCAGTACTCAAGGAACAAGTGCTTGAAAGGCAGCTTGAAGCAGACAGAAGTACACCAGCTCACTAGTAAGATACAGACACACGGTCATGAGAAATAAGCCTGGTTTAGGCTCTACATTTAGACAGATAAATGCACAAGTATTTCTTTTCTTTACAAAAACTCACACATCTGTAGTTTTTACACACATTTTCACAGGTGTGCATGCATATACATACAATTATACTTGTGCATGTAACAGACCATGTCCCTTAAATACTATGAACCAAAGCAGCATAAGAGTCATGGGAAAGAAGGAACGAGAAGTGCTGCATGGAACCAAAAACCCTACAAAAACCTCTTTCACCTTCCACTTCAGAAACTGAAACTCCATGAATTAGGAAGGAATTTTGGCTTCTGTGGAAAATCACATATCTGCTCTGGCTGAGAAAAAATTTCACAATTATTTTACTTTAAAGAATATCCTTTACTACAAATAGCTAAATGCAAATGAACATCATATAGCAATCTTGTTATTTGCTTGCTTTACTGACACTATTAAGCAACAGAGTATTAACTTTTAATTGATGTGTCTCAATTTCACCTTTTCACTATCATTTGGACCACTTCACACTTGATGGAACACCAGGAGAAGCCTCTTACAAACAAAATGAAATGCTCCTTTACATTTAGGCCTTGTAAAAACAAACATGAGCAGATTTTTCATTAAACTTTTAAGACAAGGAACTCCCCAAGCAATGTTTCACCAAGCAGTAAAAAACAATGGGGATTCTTGCAGTAGTTTTCTGAAATAATTGATTTTTGCATTCAAACATTCCAGTATACCTGCATGGCACTAAGTATTGACCTCTCATTAAAAAAAAAATTTAGTTTTTTTTTTATTTTACATAACATCTATCACTAGTACACCATCAATGCAGCTTTGCTCATTGGCAGTATACACTTTAAGATTTAAAACACACTGTTTTCATGGCAACTTAGTTTCTGCTCATCACAAAGTTCTTGTCCTACAAAAACTTTATTCTTTTTTTTCCCCCTATAATTCAGCTGGAAGCAGATATTGAACCTACACAAGAAATGCTCAATACTTAAAAACAGAAGACCAATACATGGCATACACAATATTTAGTCACTGATACATGTTTTTCTTTCAGCATTCCTTTTCTTCCTCCCCACCTTCCTTGACACCCAACACATCACTTCAGCTGTGTTGTGAAAGAGAAAGCTAAACTGCTGCAACCTCCCTACACATGAGACTGTCCAGACTTTCTAAAAATGACACCAGGTTCCTGAAGGGAAATCTTGTGCACGTACTTTGTTTTCAACAACAAAGTGATGAAGCACAAAAAACAACCAGCAAAATCTGTTCACAATGCAACAAAACACCAGTTGCAGATAAGCAGCCCTTTAAGACAACAGCTACAAATACATTTCACTCCATTATGCTTAAACATACCCTTTTAAAAGCCATTCATTTATAGGTGTGATTGATAATAGCTGAAGAAAGACCCATATTGCTGTTGGGAAGAACACAAGTGTAAAAATCTGGACAAAAAGGTGTAGTTTCACATGCATCAAAGCACTTGTCAGCTCCTGCAAAAGAAAAAGAAGAGAGGAAGTTGCAGACATAACAGCTGAAATAAGACCATGTTTGTGCTTTTAAAACTAGGATCATCTTTATAATACAGAAGGAGTGCATGTCAAAAAGGCACCTTTAGGGATCATCTGATCTCCTCTTTAATAATGAAGTACATCCAGACAACATAAAAGCTGTCTGCTCCTGGGCATTTTTCCACAAGAATTGTCCACCACTTCAATAAGAGTGTAGCTCTCAGAACAGCAGCTTTTCAGCAGCAGCCTTAGCACTTTGTCACTGCTTCAAAACCTGTGTTAACTGCACGGACGGCTGTTTACTTTACTGACTTTTGATATCAAGAGCCATGAAAACTTGTAGTGAGCACATGATTTCAGGTTCCTCTGTCTAAAGAGAGCCACGAACTGTGATTCTCATTTATACCATTAAAAAAAAAAAAGAAAAATGTTTATGGATGTTTGTATTACCAAACATTCATTTGTGGTGTTGGGTTTCTTTAAGGAAAAAAATAACAAACTAAAAAGCAAAGTAATCTGTAGCAGATTTTGATTATTTATTGTATCAACAGAGAGAAAATTTATAGGAAAAAAAAATCAGCTGATGAAGTATAGCAAAGAAAAAATACCAATACCGTAACAAGCTAAAAATAGTTAACCTATAAATTTCAGAGAAATAAAGTATAAAACACCACTGGAGACTCAGAAAACAACAAAGAAAAATTTAATTTTAAGTAGTGTAAGCGCACTCCAGAGAGGTGATCAAGTACCCTTATAGAAAAAAACTCCTCAGCTCGCTCTGTTTCTGCCTTTTCAGGCATTTCAAGGACCTTCTACATAGGTTTCTGAGTATAAGGAAAGAGCCTTGCACATTTCAGTTCATTTCAAATCTCAGAGACAACAAAAATTCCTCTTCCTTTCTCTCACAGTAACTCCCAACCTTTTCAAGTAAATAATGAAAAAAACCTGATGGCACTTTTATTCAAAACTTAATTTTCTGGCATTCTCCAGCTGACACTCCAGATGCATTAAACATACATATCTATATATATCGCAGAAGTACCCTTCTAATTTCATATTTTTGCAATTGGAAAATGCCTTAAAACCAGAGGGTTTTAAGAAGACTCTATGATTCTTCCAAAACCAAAACCAAAGACAAAAAGAAAGCCTTGTTGCAACTTCCAGGGAGCAAGGAAGGTGATACAACACAGCCAACCTACTGCATGGAGGAATGCTGTATTAATGGAACAAATCTTTGCAGATCTAAATTACCAGTCTTGGAAATGTCTCCAGTGATTCCCTGTGAGAACAGTAACAGTTATTTAGAATAGTTATTATTATAATGGCATGCCTTAGACTGTATGATCACAGAATAAACACTGAGGCAAACAGCCTTCACCCTCCTAAACAATCTACAGGGACTTCTCCCAAATTACATCTGCCACCTCAAAAAAGTTGCTGGAAGCTGCTAGTTATGACCCTGTTTCTGCACACCAGATAGAACAGGTTACCTTGTCTTTCCCAGTATTTCATGCCCTGTAGGGAGCTTATCCCTGCCTCTCCCTGGCTGGTGTGGGTCCCTGTTGCCATCCAGCCACATTTCCGATAGTCACAGCTGGACTCCTCTGAGCAAATACCCACACAGAGCAAACAGTGTTTTCAGCGGCTTGCCAAATTCCTCGTTGAAATGGATAACTCAAGTATGTGATTTAATTTCTGGGGCCCTACGGGAGGTATTTGCTTTAAAAGAGAAAGCTATCCAGTCACTGCAAACTGAAATAGCATTATATTAAGGTAGAATCAAATGTTCTTGTCAGAGAACACAGAGTATTTCTACAAGTGTAACAGGACCTTGGTCACCTCTGGCTCTGAAAGTGTAACAAGGCCAGGCACAGACAGGCTCTCCTTGAATGTTGCCATTTATTCTGTAAAATGCTTTCTGAACATGTTAGCAAAAATTTTTGAGCTCGCACATACACAGCAGATTAAACCAGAAGTGTAACCTTACAAGAGCATCAGTGATTTCTAATTTTGTCAGATTTATCAGAAGGCCTCTGTAAACACTGATACAACTTCTCATCCTGTCATAAAGCATACCAAACACTAGCTTCCATCTAACTAATACATTACCTAAGCTAGAATGGCTGATACACAGGTCAAGAACAAATAAAGCCAAATGCAGAAACCATTCACTTTGCAATCCAATAAAAAGGCATTTTAAGTAATAATACCAACTTCAGGTTGTGCCTCAAATGACTAAAACGTGCCTCAAAGTATTTTAATAAAAATATGACCTGGCCACCTAACACATATAAGGATTGTTTTTAATATACACTTTAGAAAGTAATAGCACAAGGTAGAATGTGAAAAATTATTTTCTTCCTCTATCTCCTACCTCCATGGCAAAAATTGAGGAAAGGCCTAGCTCCTTCATGAAGCATAAAGCTGGATAACAGCACCAGCCCTAACTGCTGCTCCCAAAACAATCTGAGATCAGCTAACCTGGACATAAACATCAGCTACTGTAAAAGCTTCATTTGCATCAATACACTGCTTTTAGTACCATAGATGAAAAAAAGTTACAGAAGTTTGAAGTAAGACACGACACATTGCCCAGGAAACTGTCAGTCACATCGCCTTTAACTAGAAGTTAAATGTACCCTAGCATTGAGAATCTAATCAAGACTTTGACAATGTTACTGATTTCTCTCACAGCTGCTTTACAAGTACAAGGTCTCAAGGATATAAACTAAAGAAAGGGCAAGAAATTTTACATTTTTTTCTCTGCATGCAAAGATTCCTAAGCCTGAAAGAAGAAAACTCCACTCTATTAATACTGCTCAGCTTTGTGTTTTGGGTTCTCTTCTCTGTGGAAGAGAATGCCTCTCCACAGCCTATTTCCAATAATTACCATCCCAGGCTAACAGATATCAGGATTCTTCCTGCATCCCCGTAAGACCATAAGGCTGCTACAGAAATGACTAAAGTTACCCAGTTCACTTTCACTGCATCCTGGCAGAACTAGAGGTCCTGGTGCCAGAACTGCCAGGAGACAGCAACGGAGAGGGCAGCCATCCACTCAAACACCTCTTCCACCTGAAACTTCACCACTATAACCACCATATAGGTGGAGAGACTTTTTTTTTTTTTTTTGTTGAATGCACATTGTTCTCTCAAATCCAAGTTCACCATGAGATAACTGGACAGAATTGTGATGATTCCTTCAGGCATTAGTACCATGCAACTTATGAATAGCATCCCCTGTTAGTCAACAAAATAAAGGAATCAGAAAACTAGACTAGCAGAGACATGCAGTGTTTCATTTCAAGTCTGACTGCTCCTTCTCTTCCTGGCATACAGCCATCATTTCCTTTTTCCATTACTCCCTTACACACCCCTTTATTTCTTCTGAATCCAAGACTGTTCCTCATTGAATAATGTGTGACACAAAATTTGAATCAAATCTCAGTGCCTGTGATATGCACCAGAGTGTAGGCACCTCCACCTGTCCACAACTAAATCCTATGGGAAAAGATTGCCAAGACCCTGCACTTGTATATTGACATTGTATCTGCATAGGAAACCTTTTGTGCTGATCCTAGCTGTTGCCCTGGCCCTACCCAACAATGTAACTTAAAGCCAGGTCTTTGTTTCCATGAATGCAGCAGTGAACGGCTGCATCACCCTCATTTGTGTTTGGGACACAATCAGGGTGCAGATCCAGTCTCCAAATTGTGCTCATCACTTCCATTTAGTCAAAGCTGTGCAGAGACAAACAACCCACCCTCTGTGGATGCGTGACATTTATTCACACCCTCTTTCTCATAATCTTCATTACTTTGTGAGGCACTTTCTGAAATCAAGGAGGGTTATTCCATAAACATCTGACATTTATCTTCTCTTGTGAGCCCTCCTCCCAGCATCACCACCACCATCATTCCAATTACATTCAAATCTGACCAAAAGGAACACAAAACTTTTTAAAGCACAACAGGAATGAAGCATTGAGAAATGACAGTACCTCAGTTTTTAAGGAGAGTCCGCTGTTAAAGAATATAGCTGAAACGGCAATGTAAGTTATGGTAATTTCTGGTTTCAAGGGTCCTAAAAAATACAGACATAGAGAACAAAGTGAACTACAGTCAAAGGGATAATGATATGCATATATTATATCAGAGTAAATTATAATACCTTAAAAAATTACCTGGGGAAAAATCTAATCAGTAAAGTCTCCTAAAAAACAGAATGGCATTTCTATCGAGTTACAGAAAGCATGCTATTCATTTTTACATAAAAGTAAACCAGTGAGTGCAGAGTGAGTTATGTCATCATATAAATTCAACTTCCATGATTAGATGCCACTGGGAACTCACAGGTAAATTCTGAAAATTTGAAAATGGGGAGTCTTTCACAGTTCTGCCATCAGAGTATCATCACTACAGCATCAGCAAACTCAAACCATACATTCAGAAATATTAGCTGGTACCTTCACAGGGCCATTGATACCCCTCACACAGCTACCTCTCACTTCTTGCCCTACAACACACACACCTGTCTGGCTGCCTGCACAGAGGAACCCAACTCACACCTTGCAATGATTTCCTTGGGGCAATACAATTCTGTGTTATTCCCCTCACAACAGAAAATGGTTCAAAACGGTTCATTCCAGCCCCAGAATAACACATTTCAGACACTGCTGCAGTGAGATCAGCAAGGGCAGATACCTGCACCTCCAAGGGTTCCTCTGTATTAAGGGCTTACGTTTGTATATATTTACACACTTTTTTCAGGGAGATTAAAATATGGTATTTTTTAGGCTCCTATAAAAATGATGAACTCTCTTCATACATTTTGCCTTTGGAGGCCACCAGGCAGAAAATGTATGTGCTCATTTTTTCATGAGCATTCAACCACATATTATGTTACAAAGGAAGTATTAGCAGTCTGCTTAGGACCAAAGTAATATCCTCACTCTACAAGTGACCCTAAGTTGTCATGAGCAAAACTGCAGCAGCAAACAAGCCAGCCTTGACTCCACACTCCAGAAGAGAGGAACCTTTCTGCTCCCTCAGATGAATGACACATTGATGGTCACACTGGAGTAAGGTCAATGATCTTTAAATCAGAGGGACGTGATGGTACAAGTCAAATTTGCATCTCAAGTCATTTCAACTCAAATCCTACTCTCAGAGAGAACTCTGTTGATGAGGCACTAAAACTGTGTGTGCCAAATACAAAATAAATAAATAAATAAACAAAACTATATACATGAAGAGTAAGGTAAAAATAAGACAGGAAATGCAAGAGTTACAGTTGCAACAAAGCACATGACTAGTTGCAAAATTATGGCATGTTAACTGAATGGATGGGGGAAAGAAACCCAGGAAGATTATATAAATATATATAGCTATACAGAAAACTATACTTTACAGACACAATTACCTATTTCTTCTAATCCTTTAGAAGATTAGAGTATCTATGCACATGCACGTACAGCACATAGGCAGTGGGTTAGTCTGGCTAAAATAGGGGTTCTTCCAGGACTCAGTTTTTTCTGAGGGTTTTTCACTGGGCTACGTGAACTCCTCCTCACAGGAGAAACCTCTACGACCAGAGCAGCCACATGGAACTCTAGTCACAATAGAAAAATTCTTTTCACAAAGGAACTAAATGGGTTCATTTATCAAATAGGAAAACACACAAAAATGGCTTGGCTTATGTCATGAAGGTGACAACAACACAAATCTTTGTTATTTATGGTACAATCTTCCACGGGTATGGATGCTGGGCCATCCATACCATTCACTAAGGCCCTGCAAATTACCGTGCATGGCTCTGTCAGCTGGAAGATGACAAACTGAGGTTTTTTCATGTGTTGATACTTCCCACTCTTCACTTCTTTCTGCTTTTAAAAAGAAATATTTTTCTTCCTCAGAGCACTGAGATCACATAGTTTAAAGGAGGGGATACCACTACGGGGAACACATGCTCACTATCTTCTATCAATGCTTCCAAGATTTTTCAAGCAAGTTATCCCAGGAACAATACTGTGTCAAAGCCTGACATCTCTTTGCAGCAGGATAATTAAATGAAGTGCTCCATCATAGTGCTTCCATGCAGGAAGTGAGCAGAGGAAAAATCATCCCCTATTCTAGTTAAAAGGATCTCCCACGTGGTTGCTAGCAATTAGCACGGCAATCAATGCAGAAAGGGACAAAACACCTGATACTATCAATTTCAAGTCATCTCTAAGGCCTGCTGAAAACACAGCACGGATCCTGCAAGAAGCTCCACGTGGGTTCTATTCACCTATGCAGAACAGCACACAGATGTTAGAAGGGATCCTTTCACAGCACAAATTTGCCTACCCTGAACTCCATGAAGTACAGGAGCCTTAGTTACCACAGCAAGTGTTCAGAGCCATATTTTCTTTAATAACTTCCTTTTTTTTTTTTTCCCAGAACCTAAGAGATGGGAAAAGCTTGGCTCCTCAGTGAGAAGCTATCTATCCTCCAACTCCAGCTCTGTTAAGAAGAAAAAGAAATTAAAAAAAAAAAAACAAAAAAAACCCCACAAAACCAAAACCAAAAAACCAAAAAAAAAAACCAAAACAAACTGTGCCTATAAAAGCACAGATAGATTCTTCCTCCTCTCACTTAACATGGAACTGCTAGAGGAATTCTACTGAAGTGTTCTACACTCCTTTTCTTAAGCCATCAGAGAACACCAGGGAAGAAGAAATACAAAATTTATTTTGTATTTGAAAATTGTGAACATCTGGAGCTGAAGTTCCAATGGAAACTAACCAGGAGACACTTTCAGCGTTTATACTTAAAGATACATTATTTATGTTTAAATAATAGTGGATATTTCATCAGCCCTAGTTCCGAGGAACATACAAGCCCTCCCTGCTTAGCAAAGCACTGATCAGTTTTGCCTCCTGTACGCATTTTTTACACCACCACTTTCCACAGGATCAGCTTCTGTTTTCCACCACCTTTCACAAGAAGGAACAACAACAAGGAAAAAGAAAAAAAAATCCAAAACTTTAAAATACAAGTGTTCTACTATAAAGTGAAAGAAAAGGTCTGGCCGAAACACAGCACCTGAGAGTTTACCACAATACACCTCCGGGGAAGCTCCCAGATGGCAGAAATCCATACCCTGAGCTGCCAGGACTTCATGCCCACAGCTCTGGAAGTTACGGCTTAGTTGAACAGGAGCACATCCAGAGCCAGTCACTACTTGGCTTCCACCACCACTACGAATCTCGAAAGAGCAGGACACTTCTCCAGGTACTGGTACGCTGCCGAGCGCAGGCACACGGGCACACGCCCGGGAGCAATTCCCGGGTGCCTGAGGAGCAGTGGCTGGGATGTAGGGAAGAAGAGGAGCCGATGGAGGGCAGGGACCCCGCACGGGCGGGACGGGGCACGGGGGCAGCGCGGCCGCCGGGAGTTGGCAAAGTCCCGGGGGCTCCCGGTGCCCACGCCGGGCTGCCGGGGCACAGCGCCCACACTCACCGCCTTTGACGCCGACGCCGGGCTCCAGCCGCGCCACGGCGATGACCAGCACGATGCCGAGGATGAACCACTCCTTCCGCAGCCGCTCCAGCAGCCCCATAGCGCTGCCCGCCGCTCCCCTCTGCCCGGCGCGGCGCGGATCGGCTCCGCCCGGCGCCGCTCAGTCCGGCTCGGCCGGGCTCGGTCCGGTGCCGCTCGGCTGCTCCGGGCTGCTGCGGGCGCGGGGCGGG
>WEKY01027170.1:58026-81437 GCA_013390045.1 Picathartes gymnocephalus
CGTGACGGCCGGCGTGTGACGCGCGGGAGGGCGGGCGCGAGCCAGGAAGCGCCGCGCGGGAGGCGGGATGCGGATCTCTCCGTGAGGGCGGGCGGGCGGGGGCCGGGGCAAACACCGACAGCTGCGCTCCCTCAGCCCCGGGAGCGAGGAGCGCCGGGCGGGCGGGGCCGCCGCCGCGTCACACACCTGTTACCGCTGTGCGTCCACGCCCGCCCACCCTGGCGCTGCGCCGCCGCCGCTGCCGCCAGGGACACGTGGATCGGGATGGCTCTGGAGTTCACACGGAGCGTCTGCCTGTCCGTTCTGGCCAGACCCAAAGACACCTGTCCAGCCCCTGTCGCGATATGCTGACAGCATCGCCCGAGCCGGGCCAGCCACTTCCCAGCGGCGGGCGGTTCCCTGGTTTGCCTTAGTGCTAAAAACACTTCCATTAAAACAGTATCGTAAAACCTCATCCTGGTGCTCCACGCGCGCTTTCCATTCCCTATTCCCCTCCTGTGGCGCTTCCCCGATGGATTCATCAGCCCAGCCCCTGCTCGGCCACGGTGCTCAAGTCGCAGTAAGCGGGAAATGATAAGGTAGGAGAGGCTCTGTCTTCCAGCGGCTCCCACCGGTGCTGCCGCGGCCGCCCCGTCCCGCAGGGCTCTCCCACACACAGCAGCGCTGCTGCGCGATTCCTGAACATTTTGGGGAAGTTCATCCTGCACAGCCTCTGCGGACCTATCCAGGCTTCAAGGAATAGCCCTGCCACAGGCTTTCTGCTACCAAGGAAAGAAATATTCTCGCTGAAAGCTCAGCTGCGATCTCCAAGAGGTGTATATTTCCCTGCGTGTCCTGAGAGGCTCACTTGTGTAAACGTGGATACATCAGAGCCGAAATTCTTTGGATATGGGAGGGAACGTGCCTTCTTCCACCCGCAAGCAGATCCAAACTGTGCGATTTAAAATAATTATACATTTCACTGCTTTACTAAAGTTTCTTGGAGTACATGTGCTGATCCTTGCTCCATTCTCAGGTGGGAGGGACAGATTGCAAAACCTCACTGCGGGTTGGCTGTTTTGGGAGAAAATAAATGCATAATGTGTTCGTCTAGAGCAAGCTGTGATTATATCGAGTGTAGGATTTGATTGCTGCACAAGACAGATAAATCAGATGAAAATGTACAGTTCATGCTTATTGCATAAACTGTATTAATTCTCTCTGTGGCTACTCACTCACAGGTGGCCCTAGTTCCAGGACATCTGCACCACTCATGGATCAGAGCACGCACATCTTTTCCGCTGTGGCTCTGAAAGCACACCAGCAAGGGCACAGGCCCTCTGATCTGAACACAGCACGAGAGCAGGCAGATGTCCATGGTTTCCTAGGTGGTTTTGTTGTGAATTTGTACGCACCCTGGAGCTCCTAACAGAGGTGGGAAGGAGACTTTTCACCCAGTTCCTAGTGGTTCCAGCCAGGCTGATGTGTTGCAAGATGCAGAGGCTTCACACTACACCAGCAGGACCAGAAGGCAGGAGCAGATTCAGCACAATTCAGGGAAAAATATAATAATAAATAACCTGTTTAGGCCAAAAGTTATGCATTCAGAAGTTAGAAGCAGCTGGATTTCATAGTGAATGAAATTGCTGCAGTATCAATTCCTGAAGAAGCTGCAGAGGGATGCAAAGAGGGGCAGGTAAGAAGGGTGCTCAGTCTGGCAATAAAATTCAATCGTGCAATAAAGACAGCAGTCTCAGCCTGCTTTTGCATTATAGTTTTTACATGGTAGTAATCCTGCCCCTCACTCTTCGCAGGTGGATACTAATCATGAATTTCTAATCTTGCTCACTGTTCAGGTTAAATCTAGTTAATTTTGCCAACAAGTTTCAGATATTTGCTCACAACAGATCTAATTGGCAAAAATTAGAAACCTCACATTCAGTCCTAGGCTGTGGAAGGTGCTTCTCAATTTCCATTCCAAAAGGTCATTTCCTGTGCTCAGTCCCAAGCCTGTTTCTCCTTCTCTAAAGAAGGTTGATATATCTCACTGAGTATTACATTTAGAACAGTTAAGGAATATAAATATAAAAAACCCACAAACAACAAACAAGAAAAGCCCGCAAAACCAAATTATCATCAGATAGAACTTCTTTCTATACTCAAAATAAAAAGATAAGCTTTAATAAGGCTCTGTTGCTTTGAGTGGATGCTTTGCCTTTAATTTTTTTCCCAAGATATCTGACGTCTGTAATAAACATCTTTTGCTATCTGAGTTGCAAAAAACCCAGATTCATGAGCCTCTCTTGTTCTGTAATCTTTAAAATCATACGGAGATATTCTAAGGTGTGTGTCAAAAGACTTGTACAAAGATATTTTAGCTGAATTTTTTTTAAAGCTGTCCTGCTATTACTTTGGCAAGCATATATGGCTGTTGGATTAAATAGATGAAACTGTTCCTACTTTTAAATGAGAGAGGACCCTGTAAGCCCTGCCCTGTCCCACCAAAGTGGAGAAGAAATTAAGAAAGCACTATATGTGAACTGTATAATTGGCAGGACACTCACACATCCTGAATCTGTCTGCAAGACAGCATCACTGTTGCTATCAAGGAATTTATCATCCATATTGAGGCATTTGGTCACTATTAGAGAGGGACAATTCAGTATCAGTGTCTGTTCTGTCATTCAAAACTGTCTCCTGCAACATTTCCCTTTCCTCCTCATGTTCCCATACAGACAATACATAATATATTCTAATTAAACACCAGGACTCAAACAGTTCTGGAATGGCCTGCCACATGTGTAGGTATATTCTCTGTTACATTGTACAAAAACATTTTGGGGTACATTTAGCTGTGGCTTAGTATACGAACAAGAATTTAGCTTCTCTCTGATTTCACATGACCAAATTTTCATTTTTGTTCAACTGAAAACATACCTCCGGGCTTCCAGATGCTTTCCTGCCCCCAAAGGCCCTTGTGCTTCCTTCTGCATAATACAAAAGCTCTGTGGCAGGTGTAGCTACGTAGCACCAGGTCTTTGTTGCTCACAGGTAGCCTGCTGAAACCAACAGGGCTGTTCATGTGAGCAGGGACTGGTTTTCATGCCTGAAAAGAGGCGGGAGTGGACTGGACATTTCTGGGCTTCACATTTTGAACAACCACTCTTGTGTGGTTTCAGCTTATGCCTTTGGTGTGCCCAGCCTCTGATCTGCACCACGTACCTCGCTGCCTAATAAGTGCACAGTTGTTTTAGGGAATGTGTGAGGATTTTTATGCTCCTGGGTAGCAGATGTCATCTGATTATGCATTTAGACAGGAGAGATTTTAATATAAAGGAGAGGGGATCACCAGATAAAGGGAGCTTAAACGAGAGGAAAAGATAGTATTAAATAATTTAGCCTGGAAAGAACAAAGATGTTCAGAATGAACAAGATAAAGAGAGGTGTTAATTATAAATAGGAAAGTTGAGGAGAAAAAGTGGAAATATATGGGAGGCAGTTTACAACACATTTATATTTCTCGCAAGCACTTAGTGGCACGATCTCGGATTTTCTCAGGCGCTTGAAGAGATTGCCGTACTGATCCCATTAGCTGGGTTTCCTTGTGCAAGAGGAATTTGCAAGTCTTTATTCTGTCTTGGCCTGGGTGCTTATACTCCTCTAGGCATCTGCAAGGGATCTTTTGGTTGTTGCTACCGATTATTATTGAATACCTATAAACACTTAGGCATTGCCAGCTGCAGGACTTACTACCCTTAGCATAATGCAGTAGCAGGAATTATGCACCAGTTCAATTTATAATAGGACTTAATGGGACTTAAGCACACATAGAGGTATGCTTTTCTAAATAGAAGCCATGAGATGATGAATGATTTTGTGAATCTTTGGGTTTATTATAATGGTATGATCTTTTTTTCCTTGGAGATCTTAAATGCAGGATACATTTTTTTGTTTTTAACTTGTAACAAAAGGTCCTCTTACATGTTTGATTATTCAACAAATAAGCAATTTTTCTTTTACTTAAGAGCTCAGTGTGAAATTTTCATGAGATAATCTCAGGCATTAGGAAGAAAATTTAAAAGACAACAAGTGAGGGTTTTGCTGATCCCTTTCCTAGAACCTGCTTGTTCTTACCAGAAACCGAACCTAGTTTACTGATGTTCCACTCATGATATTCTCTTGACTTCTCCTGCTAGACTACCAAGAGACCATATACATTTACAGAAATTTTCATGTTTAGCACTTTTTCACAGAAATATGGTTTCTCAGTAGACAGCAAGGCCATAATGTATTTAGAAGGTTGCATTAAAAAAATAAAAAAGAAAAAGAGAATCTATTGGCATAATAAAGATGTGCTCTTGATACATATTATGGGCTTCTTCAACTGCAATTCACAATCAGAAGACAGAAAAAAACCCCACTCTTTTCAAAATACGAAAAGCTATACATATTTAAACCTGAAAAATGAAGGCAAGAAGAGGAAATACCTTCCCTAGATAATTTCACAGTGAACAGCTGGATTTAACCTATTAAATAAAAGACTTCAGAGATAACATGGGGATACCTTTATATCTTTTTCTCCTTATGCTTACAAAAATAACCTTCTGATATTATAATAATCTTACCAAAACAGCTACAATACGAGCAGTTTCACTACAAAAACCTACAGCGTGAGAATTTTCACTACAAAAATCTGTGCTGTATTTTTACACGGGAGAAGCAGGAGATTTATTCCTGGGTGTAGATGTGCAGATGCAAAAGTTTTACAATGCTTTTAAGGTAATTAACCACTGACAATGGGAAGAATGTGCAAATCGCAAAAAGCAGAAAAAGGAGAGCAGTCACTCCAGCCCCTCTAGTGCTGAAATGAGGAACCTGTCACAAAGGTCAAGCTTGAATGGAGCAGCCATCAGAGAAATCAGCTGCTAGAAGTTTCTAGGGGGTTTGTCTTAAGGTTGTTGAAAGCTGGCTTTTGGGGGCTTCAGCTTTATCTTCCAGAAGAAGGGATTGTCCAAGAGGAAGGACAGCCCATGCTCCAAACTTTGTATTCTCTTAGCTGGACAGAAGGTAGAGCCTTGTTTCTCTTGTGTCTGTTCAATTTGATTTTAATATTACTGAAGAGTTTAAAGATTCAAAGAAACAGGGCCCATTCACCGGCTTCCCTGAGGTAGAATGCCAGAAAGCTTTACACTTCCCAAGATTTGTCAGTTTGACTTCATCATAATAAAGGCACCTGGTGCTTCACACCTCTTGGATCTTTGCAGGTCATTGCCATGTCCTGCCTTCACCACAGGCCAGGACCCAGCGCTCTATCAGTCTGGAGAAAAGCAGAAAAGCAGGTTCCACTTTGGAACCTTACAGACTTAGGAATCTTACAGACTCATAACTTGACAGTGACTAGACATCATTTACCTGCATTGAAGTAAATTCCACACTATTTGCAAATATATTCATTTGATCCCAGCCTATCTGACTAGAAAGTGGACTAGTTTATAATGGACTAGAAAGTGATGTCACAGGAACATTGAGTGCTTCCAAGTGCTGCATATATTAGTCCTGAGAGGAATGTTCCCATATATCCTCTCCTAGAGACGCATGAGAGCACATTAATAGATGGACTCTGATATGTCTGACATTGATCAGGCTCACATTTAAGTAAAAAAAATCAAATGATAAAGCAGATTAAAAAAAAAAGAAATGGAGACCGGAATGAAGAAGGGAGAAGCTATGGGGAAATGCGCTACAAAATTAGGAAAACTGTAACCAAAGAAGAAGAAATCCTTTAAAAGCTATCTAATAACAAATCAGATATTATATCTGTCAATACATAAAAAAATGAGGTTGCTGACAACTCTTCATCCCACAATCTGCAGCATTAATAAGTTATGAAGTATTAAAAAAACTGGGACACTTTGTGCCTAAAACAGTATCACATGAGGACAAGGGAATAAAGCTGAACTAAAACAAAGGACATGATTGTGTTTTGCTGGCAAATAATGACATAAATGAAAAACAAAACCATGGAAACAAACACAACCCCTCCAACCATCAAATAGAAGGAAAACATGACTACCTCGGTTTTCTGGCAGTTAATCAGATACAAATCATGAAGTCAGCACTATCTGATGAAAGTTTTGGATGCAGTTGTTATTCCAGAAGTGTCCAGCCCAAACTGCTTATTTAAACAATGAGAAGGAGATGGAATGGGGGTGGAGGAATAAACTGACACTGAGAGATGAGTTTTGGGATCCACACTATCCCAAGGTAAACAACGCCATGCAGGACAGAGCCTAAAGGGAAAGCCATTTCTATCCAAAGCTGCTGCTCTCCTTGCACTGTGAATTCATTTCCCTTACTGCTGCCTCACTAACCAGGAGGCAAGACTTTTGCACCTCTGTCACATCCAGGGCTCGAATATCCACCACTTGCTTTTTTGGCATAGCCAAGAGTGCTGCTAATCCCTCTCATGCTTTCTTCTCTCTAGCTTAACATCTGCCCCACACCTGTGCCCAGACATTGATGGATAGGTCTACTCCTGGGACTCTCTGCCTTCTTTCCTGTTCCCAGGGAAAGCAAAGAGTTATTCTTTCATCAAATTGAAATATTCCTACAACATAATCAGGGCTTGACAAAGACTTCCAAGCAACACTGTTCCCTGCCTGACATCTATCCAGCTTATGGCACACAAGTCATCCTTGGGCAATTTTGTATTGTTCATTTCACAGGTCGCATCCAATCTCCCCCGTTCCCTTCCATGTAAGCGGCTTTAGTGCCACAGCCTTGAGCTGCAGTAAGCAAGGGAAGGAACTCATTTATTTTTTCAGTAGGTACTAGTCAGTCAGCAAGTGCAGTAGGGAAGTTAGAGCAGAGATGGGGAGGGATCATCTGGTTGGGGTTTTTTTTCAGCAGAACCTAAAGAGGCTGTATTAGGTAGGGCCTTATATTTCCTTTAGAGGATGTGCATTAAGCAGGGCTCTACCCTGATCCCTTTAGGAAGTGGGAGAGTTATGATGGTGCCTTTTCCCTAAGAGCATTTCTAAGCTTTCCTCATAGGAAGCTTTCCTTGTGGTGCATTCTTAAGTAGATCAAATGTAAAGGAAAATCCCAATTCAGAATTAATTGGCATACATTTTTTCAGGAGCTGGAGGGATTTTGAATTTCTTCCTTCTAGATGAACTTACAACACTCCTGCAATCCTGCATTTGAAGTTGTACCTGTCTGTGGAAGGAGGCAATCACAAGACCTGCAGCAAGGCACATCACCCTGATTTTACCTCTCCACCCTGTTACTCAGAGGCTTTTCAGCGTGATGTCCACATCCCACGTTTAACTCCAGCTCGTTCCTGCAGTCTTTGCTTCTGTAGGTGCTGTTCTCACTCTGGAGATAGTGGCATAGAAAGAAAGCAGTATTTGGAATTAACCATTTCCAGCATCCCTGCACAGCCAGAATCAGCAGCTGAAGCAGAGGTTTGGTGGAGGAATAAGACTCCTTTTTTAAGGGGGTCCAGAGTAATAGTTGGCTTAAAATTGCTTAGTACCTTCAGCTGCCTGTGCTTACCTTCTGTTATTTTGTGAAAGAAAGCAGAGGTGTTTCTACCAGGACAGACCACTGTCCCCTTGAGTCATGCTTCTGCTCTGGGAAAATGGCTTTCCTCTAAACATGCCCAACCCACTGGCACATCCAGTACTGCCTAAGCAGCACCACTCTGCATCCAGACAGGTATTCCCTCTTCACCTCCCGTCCAGCAGCTCTCTGGGTGCACAGCAAGCTCCATCTGAATCACGCAGTAATAATCATTGCTTATATACAAGATCCCTTGTGTACTGTATATTAATGTCTGGCTGGTAATTTAATGGCACCTCTAGGCATAAACAAAAGTTTATTAAAACAGAAAGTAAAATGTTCCCGAAGACTGGCCTGCATTTTTAATTTTCTATTCAGCATTCCAAAGTACAGAGCCAGCCTTCTTATGCAAAAGGAAAGCTACAGAGTTAACACCAAGTCATTTTGCACAAGTCAGACATAGCACAGTCTGAAGCAATAGGATGCTTCATTTATTCTCACCAGCTCCTTCTTTTCTGGTCATCTTTAGCAATGGCAGCCATACAGAAATTTGAATTATTAGGAAATGTGTACAATTCCAGGAAGCAGCAGCATATTGATTACTGCTCACGTTAACTTGTAGTTTCTCAGCTAGGAAGCCAAACAACAGCTAAAACCTTAAATCCCTGTCAGTAGCTGGCACTGCCCACCATAGTTAAGACTGAGTCGTGCTCTGAACCTTAGGCACATAAAAGTAACACCATTCCTCCCCAATGCTTTCATTCACCAGATGCTTTTTTTTTTACAAATGATTTAGTGCTCTAAAGATCACCAGGTTTCTTTTCTCATAACCTAATTTCTTGAGCTCAGTAAAACGTATATGTGCTAGCTAGTACATACATCATTACACATTTACAGTGGGCAGTAGGTGGACACATTTAAGCAGAAACTTGAACTGATTTTCACATTTTAGATTAAAGTTATGGAGATATGAACAATTACAGTAGAAAATTTGTCCATTGAAAAAAATCACTGTGGAGGTGCTAGAAGGAGCAGCTATGCTTTTAGCAAGTCTGGTTTCAAACCCCAGCCACACCTCCAGACTGCAGTGACATGCCCCCTCCGCTCCTCCACTGTAATTTAGCATACACTAAGGACCAGGAAGCATTTCCCAGCTCCCAGGGCACATCGCCACCTACCTCCACAATGAAACACAACCCTATTGGTTTCCACAGAAAGACAACAGGAGCATTCAGACTGAAGAGAAGGTGAAAATCCATGCTCCAACAGGTCCCATCGATGTGAGCATCCACAGGACTTTGGGAGCCTGGAGAAAATACAGCTGGTTCCCAGCTCTTTTCTTGGAGCTTCAACACTTCTGTCATAACCTAGAATATTTATCTACCTGCCACCCTCTACAGCTACCTGAAAGGAGGTTGTAGCCAGGTGGGGGTCAATCTCATCTCCCAAGTGACAAGAAGAAATGGCCTCAGGTTGCACCAGGGAAGGCTGAGATTGGATATTGGGAAAAATTTCTTCACGAAAAATATTGTCAAGCACTGGAACAGTATGCCCAGGGAAGTGGAGAAGTCACTGTCCCTGCAGGTATTTAAGGCAGGTAAATGTGACACTTAGGGACATGCTTTAGTGGTGGGCTTGGCAGTGCTGGGGGAACAGCTGGACTGGATGATCTTAGATGTCTTTTCCAACCCAAATTATTCTGTGATCAAGGAACTCAAGCAGCTGAGAAGTCACAAACAGCACCAGCAAGAATTAGGAAGGAGGAGAAAGACTACAACTATCGTGGAAAAAAATTCCCAGAATAAATCCTTTAATGCCTATACAGAATAAAATCTTGGCTTGTAAAAGATAAAAGCCTTCATTGCACATCAACTGCTTTTTTTGTGTGTCATTCTTCAGCTTTTTAATTTTTAAAACATGTTTTTCTTTCATTTAAGAGACAATCTAATATAAACAGATTTGTTTTGGCCTGTTAGCCTTAACCTGCAGAGACTGGTGTCCTTTATTTATAGCAACATGATTTCAGCTTTAAAAAAAAAAACACAGACCCTTGTTCAAGATTAGATAATAAAGCTTTGAGCATTCTTCAGTGAGCACAGGACCCCGGGTCTCGCATAGGAACCTCAGGGTTTGTTTTTTTTTTTCCTATCCATATTTGGTGGCACTGCTTATGTGAGAAAAAGCAAAAGATAAGGGTCAGGCAACAATGCCAGTGTAAGTGTGATGTACAATTTGTGGTATTTCTCATTTCCAGTTACAACATCAGGGCTGATATGCTATCTGTGATAAAATGCTGCCATAAAATATTCAGACATAATGGACTATATATGCAAACAAGAGCTTGCATGATCTGGCCCAGAACTTAAAATTAGGCAAATTAACACTGCCTTTGCAGCCTTCAAACTCAACCTGGCAGTAAGTCCCTGAAATCCTCACAGAGGTCAAGGGGTCTTCCACATGGGATGGCAATTCTTATTCAAACCATTCCCTCATATAAGACATTCAGTGTAAGTCTCTCTTTTCTGTGTCTTTTCTTCTAGAGAAGAGTGTTTAGGATCCTCACCATTAAAGGCAAGAATTCATTCCCATTTTAGCATTTTAAATCTCCGCAGTTGTGATTCAATAAATTCTTAATATTGTGCTGTCTATGCAAGGTCCACCTTTTATCTCCCCTGCACTACAGCTGTGCAGATACAAGAGCTGAAATTTTAGCCCCAGGTTAACAGAGCACTCCTACACATATTTCAGGTGCTGCAGCTGAAGAGGTTGATTTACTTAAATGCTCTACTGAGTGAAAGACCTGTGACCTTATATCATATGCAACTTTAAATTGAGCTAATGACAGTTTTATATATGCACTGACATAAACCACTGGATTTTTCATTCCAGGAATTGAAGAGAAAAAGGAAAATGTTGGTCAAAGTCTGGAAGTTTTGCATATTCATACTTTTCACAGTTGTTAAGTGTTTGAAAATTCAGGTAATGAGCATACAATACTCAGGCTGCCTTTGTATTGCTTGGGGGTTTGCTATTCTAGTGATATCTCTACAGAAACCATTCTATCAAGACAGGGTTTTTTTGCCCTCAAATTGAATTAGCACTTGTACATTGAAGTTTTCAACATCACCCATAAGATTTTTCAACTTGTCAAAAGAATCTGCATAGTCTCTAACCATGAATAAAAATGACTTCAGATATCATCTTTATTTCAAGTTTTATTTCCTGGGATTAATCTAATTGATTGTGCTGGTGGCTTGTTGAACATCTGCTGAAATAAACAGACTCTTTGTCTTTCTATGTAAACATATGGGTACCTGGTTTAATTAAAAGTTCATACCAGTGTTGAGGGGGGAAAAAAATCCAACAATAACAAAAAAATACTGTTTTCCAAACTGACACCATAGACCTGAATTTGCAAGAACTCTCTTAATTTTCCTCTTGCTGATTTTAATAAAACTTTTATCATATAGACAAAAAATAAACTTCAGTAGATCATATATAAGCTCATGACTTTTTTGTATGTACCCAGGTGCTCACACAAGGCATGCATGGTTTTCTCCTCTATAAGTAGGAATAACCCCATAAACCTTTACTTCAGCATAATTCTCACTTTTTTGCTTAGCAGACCTAACCTTGTTTTGCATCTTTGATTACAATCCCATTAACCCTTTTCATGGCTTCATAACAGACCAGGGTCTAAACCAAATACTGTAGGTAAAATACAGTGAAATGCACACCCCTTTGGCTCTAACAGACATTTTTATTTTCCCCAGGTATCTCCAGTGAAGTAAATAGCATTGCCAACAGAAAATAAAAGGAATAAATAGTTCCAAATAATTCTTCTTAAACTCTTTTGTAAAAATTATTTAGTTGCTTTAAGATCCTTAGGCATCTTGATTTTCTTAGCTATTCTCATACACATAATCAAACTATGGACTGGCATGGAGATGATATAAGCATAAGTAGGTGGAGCCTCTAGCACCAGAGTGGAATTGGGCAAAAATAATTGCTTCCCTGATAAGATTCTGGCAAATAATAGGAACATACAGGATCAGTTATTAATAGCCTTTTTATGAGTAGATAAGCACCACTCTTAGCAGCATGCATGTGCACAAATGAAATATTAATAAGCAGCACACAGTTGTGTCCAAACAGAAGGAAAGCTCCACAGATAAGACTTAGAAACATAAAATCACTAAATTATTTAGGTTGGAAAATACCTTTAAGATTGAGTGCAATCCTTAACCCAGCACTGCCAGGTCCATCACTAAACCACATCCCTAAGTGTCATATTTGCACATCTTTTAAATACCCCCAGGGATGGTGACTCCACCACTTCCCTGGGCAGCCTGCTCCAATGCTTGACAACACTTTTCCTGAAGAAATTTTCCCTAATATCCAACCTAAACCTCCCTGGTGCCACCTGAAGTCATTTTCTCTGGTCCAGTCCCTTGTTACCTGGGAGAAGAGGCTGACCCCTACCCGGCTACAACCTCCTTTCAGGGAATGTAGAGAGTGGTAAGGTCTCTCCTGAGCCTCCTTTTCTCCAAATTTATCACTAAACAGCAAAAAATTTCAGAAAGATAGCAAAAACTTCAGAAGAGGCACAACCAAGCCATGATTGCTGAAAGATGTTGTTCATTTAATGGCCAAATTAAGCTATTCCCATTTTCTCAGATCAGTATATAATTTGGGGGGCTGTCTATCTTGGGATAGCCTATTTTTACCCTTAACGAAGGAACATAAAAATTCTAATCAGTTTTCAAATCTCAGGAGTCCAAAGAGAATTTGCATATCTGCATAAAGAAGGACCTGGTACAGAAGAATAAAACAGGAATCTTTTGGATTACACAGACTCAGGTGGGATGCTGCTGTGGTCAGTTCCCCAATAGGATTTAGCACAGTTGGTAAGACCTACCTTCTTTCAACCCCTCCTTTGGAATGATGCCAGCTGTAATTGTACATTACAATGAGCAAGAATCTTGAATTCACAGTAGAGCAGTGAAGTTGTTTCTTCTCACCTTCAGTAATGTATTTCTGCCCTCCTTCTTCATCTTTTCTGTGCTGTTCTGTAGTTTATGTCAAACAAGTCTCATTCTTCTCATTATAGATAAAATCTCTGCTTGTTGAAATGCTGAGAGAGCTAATTCTTGTTGTTCTCACTTGTTACAGAGAACCTCCTGCCAAAGGAACCGTTTGGCTTAAAATATTGTAAACAAGCTCTCCTCCTTTACCCACCACTGCAGCTTGCTTTTAAGAAGTCTGTTTTCATAAACAGAGTGTCTTGTCTGCTCAAAACAGCATAACTGGGAGTTGCCATATCAAATACCTTTATAGAAGATGGCAGCAAAGGAATACCTTGACAGACTAATGATGACCTCCTGCAAGTCAGACACTTAAAAGGCTCATTTCCCTGGTTAGCATATTAAAAAGTAATGGCTGAGTGGCACTGTTTCCACTCGCTTGTCAAGGGTAATACCTGCCCCGTGGGCTACTGTGGAAATAACGCCCAAACTCACCACAGAGGTGGCTACCAAATCAGTCAGTCTGACGGGGGGATATGAAATACACACGTTAATGTCAGCTTCCAGCAGACACCAGAAGCAGCTGAAGCTAGAAAACAAAATATGGGCCTGCTTTTTCCATCACGTACTTTGCCTTGGTAATGCCCATGTACTTCCATAGTGTTTCTTTCAGGTTAAAAGCAGGGTGGGAAGGATGAGCTTTGTTAAGGAGAAGAGCTGTCTTTGTATCTGTCTAGGTGTTTTGCCTGGTGCCTAAGCACTAGTCTCTTAAAGTCACTCAAGTGCTAAAGCAAGCAAAAAACCCTAACTGTAGTTATTTAAACAGGTTTGTGTAATTCATGATGCAAGTAGAAGGGGCAGAAAATGCCTTATGCCCACAACTTTGAAATTCACTGACCTGTGGTCTAGCACTTAGATTATCACCACCCAGCCCAAATATTTGAACTGGAGGCCAGAATGATGTTCACTCTTTGAATTTGACTTATTCTTCCAGACTTCAAAGCTGGGCAGGAAACCTGGGCAGAAAAGGTGAAGAGTGAAATCTTGATTATATTAAGGTTAATAGAGCAAGTTCTCTAAACAACTGAAGTTAATTCTCACTTCAGTTCCCACATTTAAAATCCTGACATCATGGAAGTCCCATTAACATTTCTGAAAGTAGCAGAGGCTGACACTTCTGCTGAAATAACCTCTGAATCTGAGTGCAGGGATCGCTCACAGGGGTCCCACACACACCAGCAGGTGGTGGGTTGTAAGAATTAAATTAATTTTTCCTTGAACAAAACTCACACTAAAGCCCACTGAGCTCCTCCAGGTAGGAATGAGCAAAGCCGTATGCAAGGAGGTGGGGCTGTTCCCCAGAGATTTGGATTAGTGTTTGAAAATGGGAGAACAGAAGTTGTTGCCCTAAAAAGAAAATAGTTTTTCCACATAAGCAGGAAGAAAAAAAAACCCAAAACAACAGAATAAACAGCGAACTTAAACCAACTGGAATGATGCTAAACCAAACTGTGATTAAACCAGTGTTGGGCTCAGTACGTAAGACACTTGCAATGCCATCAGCTTACAGACAGGTATTTTTTCATTAGGCTTTGTGCTTAGTGTTTACTAATAGGAACAAAGTCTTTGGCACCTTTGAGTGAGATACATGGATATCACAGAATCATAGAATGGTTTGAGTTGGAAGGGGACCTTGAAGATCATCTGTTTCCAACACCCCTGCTGTGAGCAGGAATGTGTATGACAGGATGTGTCCTAGAGGGTGTTGGTTTGTTTGGGCTTCCCTCTCCTCACCCCCCCATTGGAGGGTTTTGAGAAGTTCCCACCTTTGTTTTCTGTTTTACCTGCTGTATTACCCTCCACCTGCTGAAGTTGCATGGGTTACTATTTATTCATCACTTTGCTTCATTAAGATGCAGTTCAGGTTTTCACCTACGTTGTATGTTTTGCAACCATGAAATAGGGATCTAAAAATTCAAAAGACACGAGAGTGTAAAGAACCTTTCAGACACCTTCTGCTTTCTGAAGAAGCCTCAGCAGATAGAGCAGTTCAGAGCTGTTACCTGTGACCTAAAGTAGCTTCTAATGCAGAAAATTATTTTAGATATCAACATTGTTATGCTGGAATAAATGTAGAGCTCTTTCTACATTTTTGTCATGTTCTGATAAAATCCCAAGTCTGACAGGATATCTTGACGAAAGAGTCCACATGAAATATGTTGCTAATTATTTATACATCTCTTCAAAGGCTCAGTGCTGCTCCTTGTACTTCTTGCTGCTCTTACCTACCCAGGCCCTAAAGCTGTTTTTCAATCACTGAACTGAAACCCCTTAGAGTAACAAGTTTATAATAGAGGCTCATAAACCTGGCAGTGATTAACAGCACAGGTTAATCAAATGGGTGTAGAACAGGCTTTTCCTACCTTTTTCGTTAAAGGAAACTGGCCCCAAGTGCTTTTTCCCTTTTTACTAGGTGGAAATAAATTTGCAATTAACTTTTACTTATTGGTGTCGTAGCAGCCCCTGAAGAGCCCAGGCAGAAGCCAGCACTATTGTGCTTCTCATGTGCACCAGAAGACAGCAGTCACTCGAAAGAGCTGACAGCTCAGCACCATCCCACAGCTGAGCTCCAGGGGCAGCAATGGGCAGATTGGCAGAACCCAGCTCTGCCAGCACCCACTCCTGCCTGGAAAAGAGCAGGCATCCTCATGCTCGTGTGTCACTCTAGTGATTAAAGCTGCTTGATGATTTAAAATAATTAAGAGGACTTGTACTCCACTGACTTTGGTTGGTCAGCTTCTTATGAAAATCAAAATGATCAAATCCACCTAGTGCCAAATCTCCTGTGTTCAATTCACTCCAAGACCAGCAGTGCGCAAGACTGACTTGATGATAACAAAACCACCACGTTAATCCAGAGCAAGCTCATCTTCCTGCTTGGCAGCTCGCCCTCCTCAGGAGGTCCTGGCTGCTCACAGGAGCAGCAAGCAGCCCTCACCCCCTGCCTGTATCCATGGCCTGCTGGGACCTCTCCTTTCTCCCGAGCTGTTGGTGCTCAGGACCGGAGCATCCAGGTGCCGCTATAGGGGCGGTGTTAAGCCGTGCAAGTAATGACTGCCACGGGGTTACTCTGCTCCCTTACCCTCATCCCAGCCACTCATCAGGATGTATTTTTCTAATTCCTGCTTAGATTTTCATCTCTCTACAGCCCTCCCCTCTTTCACTTTGTCTTGGGCATGGGATTTTTGTATCAGCAAGTCAGAAGAGTGATTGAGACCTGAGGTAGAAGGTCTCAAGCATCAGTCCCCAGTTCTTGGGTGTGCTTGTTTCACACCTTGGCCCAGTCCTGAAGGAATATTTTCCTTCTGCTGAGTCTAGGATTCACAAAAAGTTTAAGAACCCCATCCCTTACAGCACTAACTTTCACAACACCAGAGGAGCAAAAGCCTTGCCCCTGAAGAAGCAGTGATTTACTTTTTCCCCTCTCACACGAAGTACTCTCTGTCCTCTACTGCTTTTCCTAGGAAACACAGACCTTTCTAAATAACAAAAGCTACCCTCAGAAGGCATCTGCTTCCTGCTCACATCCTGCACTGCCATCACCTGTGATCCCACCATCCTCTACTTGCTTTAAAACGCTGTTCTCACTTTTCATGACAGATTACAGCAATCAGGAGCAGATTAAAAAAAAAAAGTTATTTGCACATAAGTATAAAGTACTGTTAGACTTCAAGAAAATTCTGAACAGCAAAATTTTAGCAATCTAAAGGAGACATAGATAACCAAAGTTGCTTCTCTTTCAAGTAAATGCCAAATTTCTCATTTATGTTCTCTGCAAAACTATTGGGGTGATTTTTCTAAAAGGGGATGTTCCCTCTTCCTTGCTCCTACTTAGACACACTATCAAAGAGGGAGAAGAAAGGAGCTAGCAAGAATATCCCAAAACCCGAAGTCATTTATTTAACTTATAGTTGGTTTTTTACAACTGGAAATGTTCAAAAACTGATGTTATAACCCTGACCTGAACAATGCTATAACCTGAAATCTTAATATTCTGATGTGTGCCAGTATAGGATTTAAGGTCCAATTCGTACATACATTTACTAACAAACTAGGGAAGTGCTAACTTACATAAGAACTTCTGCTTGCTTAACATGATGATGATTTCAAGAGGTAACTGTGTGTATACAGTAAAGGATGAAGTTTTTGTAGTCTCTGGTTTGTCAGCACTTTCTTTAACTGGAAAAACAAACAAAGAAAAACAAGCAAACCTCCCCAGCAAAATAAGACTGAAAATTCCACTTAGCAGTTCCTTAGTTTTAGTACTACTAGTACAGCTTAAGTCTCTCCTCTAGTTTCAGCTCAAACTCTGATTTGATCATGACTTGGCAGGAGCTTTGCCCACCGAAAAGGCACCAATCCTGCTGTCATTTTTCTTTTCCATGGCTTTGGTTCTGCAGATGCCAGTGACACCTTAGGAGCACAAAGTCCCTGAGTTAGAGGAAAACCAGCCACTCTTCATACAGATCTGTTGTTTTCCACCATTTTACATGGAACAATTCGATTTATGAAAAAGAAGTTGATTATTGCAATGAAATTTTATCTTACAACAGGTATGGCAGCACCACACAAACTCAAATAGTGAATTGCAGTCTGTTTTGAAGCCAGATGTAACATTGGACTGCCTCTTTAAAACAGATAGTCTTGCCAAAGAGCATCACATCACAGCTCTCAGAAGAAAGCTACCCAGCTATTCCCAGGTCAGGCTGAATTTTTAAAGAACGCTGAAATGTTTGGAGCATTCACACATGTATTAATGCAGCAAAGATGCTTCCAATTCACTCTGGTTTTTCTGACTTAAAGTAGAAAAAATAAAAGCAAAATCTAGTCAGGTACCTTTGCTGAATTAATTTTTCTTCCCTCCCTTTTTAACCAGCTCGGCTTCTTTATACACAGATAGTGGTCTTGGTTAGGGTCAAGGCTGACACAGCAGCTCCTTCTGTTGCCTGACCCACTGTCACCACATCTCACACCACTACAATGCACGTGCAGAATCATTGTCAAAGTGTTACCAAAAAGATATATTGTGCAGGTACAGAAGAAAGTCTGCTATCCACTCCAACATCATCCATTTTTATTATGCCACATTATAAATTACATTTCTCATCGTGTATCTCAGGCATGGAAAATAAATGCACTAACCCTCTAAAAACAAGATTCCTCACTAAAGCCCTCTACAGAAGATACCAGTCCAGAGCACACATTTAGAGCTACATCATAAATCTTTGGTAAAAATGGGATTTATACAAGCTGTGCTGACACAGCTTATCTACAGGACTGTGAAAATGACAGCCGTGTGTAGAGAGCTCACCCTGCTAAAACACATGTATGAATATTGAACTCAAACCCCACACAAGTCCCCTGGCCTCTGCAGCAGCTCCCAAATCAGCCCTGCCTCTCTCCCTTCCCAAGCCAGGCTCCCATCCACAGCTGGAACACAACTGTGAATCAAATAGAGCAAAGAAACCTCTTTTCATCACTTCCTTTCCCTCACTTGCCTGCAGGAAGATATTCTTTCTACTCACCTGTTCTGGGTTTGTCTCCCCACCACCATCTTTCAGTATCTAAAGCAGCTGGGCCTTGCTAATTGATGAACTTCTGTGGCTTTGACCTCCAGGCACGCAACCCTTACTTGTCAGGTTCCTGAACTTTTCTGGTCTTCTGGTTCATTTTTAAGTATTCTGAGCATATGATGAGCAGAGATCGAACCACTTGACGCGTGCCCTGCAACATACCATGAAAGAGCATTCTGGGGACATGGAAGGGCATCAGGTGTCGGAGACATATGAAGTAAGAACTAAACCACATTTCCTTTCAAGATATACCTCTTGCACTATCCTTGCAGCAGGTGAGTCACAACATTCTGCTGGGCACCTGAGGATGTGCCTATGGCTCTGGTTGAGGAGAGGAATTTTCCCAATTCCCTAGAAAAAAGGCAGTAGGGCCAGGCAGCAAGAAGATGCCAGCACCAGGGCACCCAGCCCAGCCCTGTGGAGGCACTTCCAGCAGTCGCCCTTCCCAGAGCAAACTTTCAGGGCTCCCCAAGGTCTTGGGAACACAGAGGAGCCCTGGCTGTCGCTGGCCCCCACGCCCCTAAAGTGTCACCGGAACCGCGGAGGGAGAAGAGAGAGAAAGGGCCGGGGGGATCCTGAGCTCACCTCTCCAGCGTCTGAGCTGCCTTGACCTCCCAGGGGAAAACAAAACAAAAAACCAAAAAACCACGACAAAACAAACCCACAAATAACCTAAACCTTCCACTCACTACCACAAACTGCATTTAAGTTCCTGGTTTCTCCAGCTGTGTTTATATGGATGGGGTGGGGGCGGCACACCCCACCCCACCCCACCCCACCTTTCCTTTCCTTTCCTTTTCCTTTCCTTTCCTTTCCCCTCCCGACTCTGCCTTGGAATCCTTCGCAGGACCCCGCCCAACTCCAAGCAGGGCACTCCCGAGTGCATCCCCCCTCACTAAAAGCCATTGCACAGCTGTCAGCACTTACAGCAGACACGTTCAAGTGGTTGTATAACCCTCTTCAGATCCAACCTCCTAATTCGGAAATATGCAAGAAAATATGTAAGAGCATTATTAAAAATTATATCAAGGTAAAAAACCCCGAAACGATACCCTTACTAAAAAAACCGAATTATCCACGCAAAACAAACAAACAAAAAAACCCGCCATAACAGGCCAAAAAACTTCCCCACCATTTTGGCCTACTTTGGGCTGGAGTGTCCCGACCCAGCAGGAACATTTTCAGAGGCAGGTGAGCGCACTGGGAGCCCAGGTCCCTGGGAAAGACAGGGATGCTGAGACCTGTTAGGAAGTGTTTTCTCATCTCATGGGTGTGCAGCAACAAATTCACTTACCCAAGGAAACATGCTGGCCTAAACAAGGAAAGCAAAATGCATGTTACTCAAGTTCACTATGTCAGGGCACCTACCAGGCAACAGAACTGCTAGGGGATTAACAAGCAAAAATGTGGTTTGATTCTACATTTCCTATATACACACGGCAACAGACACAGAGTCAGATACACACAGCTTGATGACTGGAAAGGTTTCAAATGGCAGCACCTTTGGGTTGTCCCAGGTCTCCCCCATCAAAACAAACAGTAAAGCAGTTAAGCATGAATTTAGTTCAATTTGGCAAAATATTTAAAGTAGGATGTGTGGCTAGATGTTCTTGTGAGTAAATGCATCTGCAGAAGCTTCTGTTGCATGCTATGGACTGAGTTGTCTGCATTTTAAACTCTGCTTTGGATTGCCTGTATATACATCTGTCAATTATTAACCTCCTGCATTTTTTTTTTCTGGGCATAATTTCTTTTCTTTCTTCAATTTTTCTTTAACCTCACAGTACCATTTTCTGAGCTGTCTTCTTTCCTGTGTGTCTGTGTGTTTGCAGTTCTTAACACAGAACCATTTAATAAGCTTTGATGTTCCTGGCAAAACTCCCATTGATCGTCTTGATTGCCTTTGTAAGAGATTTCACTGGAATTCGATGGCTGTCTCAGGACTGGGAAAGATACGTGATAACACAGTCCTAACCTGCTGCTTCCAACAGGAAATGTTATGCAAGCTGCAGATGCATTTCAGAATTTGATTTCCTGATAATAACAGTCTTCAAAATGTACAATATTTCATCTATATAAAGGGATAGGGAACACGGATGCCTGCCCATGCTCTGTGTGGGAAGGAAAGGGCTTTGATGTGTGCCCGGAGGTCGTACAAAAAGTGAGAATCATTTCTGCTGAATTTTAACCAATAAGAAAAGGAGTTGTGATTAGCTTTGAATAAAGCTTAGCAAAATGTCTGTGCCCACATGGAAGGTGGATACTCCCCAACATTATCATTGCTGCTATGCACAGATTTATCTACTGGGAATTAAAGCCTGCTTTGCCAGGGCTAGGTCTGAGCTCAGTGAGCCTGGCCTTGCAGGGACCGATGCTCCAGCACACATCACATATTTCCAGGAGATGCTGGTCCTAGTGGGCCTTTGCCACCAGTCAGGTTCCAGTCCCACCATGCTCTGGTTGTGTGAACATTGAATCAAAGAGAGAAAACAGACTAATTCCCAGACATTTTCCACCACCCATTCATGAAGCAGGGTGAGTCCATCGCAGACCTCACCAAAACTACAGAGCCTGTGAAAGCACAGTCCATGGCATGGCACACACCCAATTCCACAGGCCACATGACCCTGTCTCCCTAAATAAGCGTTTTAACACATTAGTTAGTGGCTCTGAGGTACAACACCAACCCAGTGACACAACTGTGCCTGCTCAGAAACATGAGGTTTTCATCACATTTTCCAATGCATGTCAACTGTCACAGTTTTTTCTTCCTGGCTGAAAGGAGAAGGCTGCCTGCTGAATCCTGGGGACATGTGAAGAGACCAGCCAACACCTTGCATGGCAGAATGGGGAGAAAAGCAAGTCATTTTTTTCTTGAAAACACTGAAGAAGTCCGTGGAAGACACTGAAAATTTGCAAGGGCTAAGAGCTCTGAGCTGAGGACGTGCCCATGCTGGTGATCAAAATAAAAATCACAATATTTTCCCTAAGTTAGAGCAAGTCTTGAAAGTTATCTGAAATGCAAGCACCATCTTTTGTTGCACCAAGTGCCTGGCACCAGCCTCCAGGCACCAGGCTGAACACAGGCATCCTCATTGCTCCAGTTAAATGGCATACGGAGAGAGGGAGAGAGGAACTTCGTGCTTAATTAGGGAATGTGTTTGGAATATGATTTGTGATAATATATCTATAACAAGGGGAATTAATGAAAATAGTTAATGAAGGCTAATCTAAGATACCAGGGTTTTGTCTAAATCAGCAAGAGTAGAGTCCCAAGGACAGTCACAGTGTGAGTTATAGGATTTTTTTTTTAATGATCCATGAGATTTTAATGTTTTCAATGTAAGTAGGAGTTGGGATGTGGTTAGGGAGGGCTCCCACCTGTGAGGCTGTTTGTAAGGTGGGTTCCTGTGCTCCTGTGAGAGTTGCATCTGAATTTATCTGCTTTGTATTATCCAGGGTTTCTTTTCCTTTAGAAGCCCCTTTATATCTGAATTTCCCTCTTTACAGTTTTATCTTGATCTGTAAGGAAGAGCAGTGAAATTTACTGCATATCCAGCTTCTCTGATTTTACAGTGTTTAGACAACAGGTATAACTCAAAAAACCCCAAACCAAATCCAAACAAGCAGAAATACAGACAAAATCACAGCCTTGCAGGACACTCATGACCCTTGACCTATAAAGTATATAATGGAAACTTAAGTTAAAATGAGTATTTTAAAAATAACTTTTGTGCAGCGCCATGGCAAGCCAAGCAGGTGATTGCTGTGCTGATAGCAGCTAGAGGGCACAGAACAGGGAGCAGGAGAGTCACCACTGCCACTGGTGTTAGCCAAGGCTATGGATGAAAAAGGCCTTTCCTGAGGTGTCCAAGGCTGGCAGAGCCTCGGAAGAGCCCGAGGTGGTGTGGTAACGCTCTCCCCTGGCACAATGGGCCCACCTCAAACTGCAGCTCCTACAAAGAGCAGGGGTTGAAATCCGTGCAAAAATGACCACCAAAAAGCCCTGTACAAAGACAGGGCCCACCTCCACCTCCACCCTCCCTCTTGGAAAAGCAGTTTGGGAATCCTGTGCTGGGTGCTGTGGGGAATGTGCAGCGTGTGTGAGCAGAGGAGAGGCAGTGCGAGCTGGACGGCTCCTGCTTAGCAGTCTGCTCACATCTTTCTCTCACGAAGAATATTCGGCTTTCTTTGTCTAAAATGTTGAGTGGTTATGAATAGTAAGGATAGACTATCTGTAATTATTTTTAAATTATTAATGGTTTTGTTAGATCCCTTCACTTCTACATTAGGTTTCTGTTAATGTAAGTTAAATCAAAATGTACTTCAGTTTCCAGGCAGCTCCCCAATGTATTTTTCATTCTTTCATAACATTACTGCAAGTTCTCGATGAGGTGTCTATGATAAAGTTTGCTCCCGAGCCGGCAGAGCCCCAGCCCTAATGAATTCAGCGAAAGGCTCACCAGGCAGGGCTCTCAACAGCCGGGCTGGGTGGCAAAGGCAGAGGCTGTGGCTGCACTGCCAGTCAGTGTCTCACCCCCAGCTTCCAGTTGTCATACCCCATCCATGAGGAGCATGCGATCCACGGAGGGATCACCAAAGACAGCAGGGGAAATTTGTCAGAATAACTGAATTACTTTATTGGCACTCTCCATCATGCTTAGGAGACTCAGCTTGTTACGCCAGGCACTCCTGACCAGAAAATGCCTGCGGAGTGCCTGGCTCAGGGCTCAGACCCTGCAGGTGCAAAGGAGAGAGTCCCGCTTGCCACCCTGCCCCAGGAGATGCTGTCGGACGGGGGCGAAAAGAGAGGGACACAAATGCGGATTTCTCTTCCACCCTCGCCCCTCAACCGGGCGGGGTCCGGGGGTCGGCGGGACCGGGTCCGCACCTCCCGCCCGGCCGGCGCCCCGCTCCTGCCGAGGGGGGCGGCGCTGGGGAGAGGAGCGTGCGGAGTCAAACGCCTGCATTCAACAGAAACGCCACGGAAAAATGCCTGGATAAATTATGCAGAGGGATTTCTGGATTTCTTTCAAGTAATTAAGTTTCGATTTCTTGCATTTATTTTAGTGCCAGGAAGCACGAGGCGCCACGGACGGCAAAACTCTTCATTGATCGTTCCGGGCTTGAAGTTTGACTTCGTGACTTGACTCGGCTCGCGGCGGCGGCGCGGCCGCAGATTTGGGGCGGGGGAGGAGATTTGGGAGAGGGG
>WEKY01027174.1:5408-30355 GCA_013390045.1 Picathartes gymnocephalus
TTCCTTCCAGCTGTCTTGGTACCTCCTATAAAAGCAACTCTGCCTGTTTCAAATACAGAGCCCATTTATCCAGCTCTACTCTATGAATGCCAATCCAGCAATTTTCCAAAGCATGACTGACTCTACCTCAGAATAATCTGAACAACTCAATGATGAAGTAGAAGTCAGCAAATGATCAGCACAAGAACAGCAGTAAGGTCTTCTCTGGTGTAAAAATCAATTTTTGATATTCATCTGCTCAAATGACTAGAGCTGAGGACATACTGAGCTACAGCAGAAGCAATGATAATTTTTCCCCTAAATTATGCTGAGTAGCTTGAGCTAATTTAGTTGGAAAAATACTTGTACTCCATCCTAGTCTGAAAAAATCCCTAAAGTTGAATCTAGAACTGCCAAAACTACAGAAGTGTCTTCTAAGCACACCAAAAAAACCCGTGTCCATGCCATGCCAGTGATTAATTTCCTTTGCATAGGCTTCGACACATGTCTTCCCCTATAAAAAAAGAGACAAATACTTGTCTTGTAGCAAGAACATATTCTGCTAAAAATGGTCCATAATCATACTTTTTCAACTCTTAAAGAGTTCATCTTTTAGATACCTTTGGGATACCTTTTATGTGAAGTCCTCTAATAGCAATTATTCAAACACTTCTTCACACTGTTTGAACATATTTCATTTCTACCCTTAGAGGGTCAATACCTTAATTGCAGTGTCAGAGATATCTGGAGGGGGCTAAAGAACACACCTCCCAAACTGGAAGCAGCATTGTGTGTTAGGGTACTGCAAGGCTCCCCTTGGGCTAATTATCCCTGAATCAGGGGCACAACAGTGTGTTGTTGGTGGGGTCCCTAGATAAATCATACACAGAGCTAGTTTATCTACCTTTGCTCTCTAGATAAATCTGTAGCATAATTTTTCACTCACACTCCAAAAAAACCATTTTAGAAGTCCAGGATTATGAAGTCCTTGGCTTTCCTTTAAAATTCTTTCTGACAATTCCTCCAATTAATAATGTACGACTTCATATTTAATAGCTATAATTAATTCATAATTTATCCTGTTCTTTAAGTGTGATCTACATGACCAGTTTAGCTTTTCCTGGATAGGATGGTTACTCCAGTCAATACTTTCCTCATTATTCCATAGAAGCAACTCACAGGGTTAAAAGAAAGATTAACTTCTGGAGAGTGTTGAAACATCCCTCTTTTGAAAGAGTGATTAAAGTATTTAAACTTGTTTCTTTGCCTGGAGAAAACAAGAAGGCTTTCTGGTGCAAGAGCTCTATTTCTCCTACTTTTTTTTTTTTTTCTCAACTTGCTTCTGGTAACATCCCAATTTCTTTGAGTAATTCTTCTTCCTATGGAGGAAAAAAAAATCTTTCCTATATCTACTCCTTTATTTTCCCTTATATGGTGAAAATTGCTGTAATGTTTTAGCAGTATCTTTGGATACTTGGAACCTTGATAGTCTCTTTCAGATGTTTCCTGTTTTCCTATAATAAAAATGACTTGATGTGTTTTTGATTCCTGTGCAGTCTTGTTTTCTGTTAGCACCACCTGGTTTACAGCTACGCCACCATGTCACTCCTAAAGTGACAGTCTGCTTAGGCTGACTGGTGGTCCTGAAGTACAAACAGACCACACACACAGAGTGCCAAAGGCCAAATACACTACAAACTTAACTGTGACTACTCAGAAAAGTCCACTCAGAGCACACCCAATACCTTAATCCATAGATCGTGCTTTCATTGTTGTACTATTGCTTTTTCTCATTATTCTATCTTAAGGTCATACCGGACAAGTTTCAGTGTCTTCCTTTATCCTTTAACATTTGGTTCCTGAATTGTAATTACAACAATCTGAAAACCAAGTTTCAAATTTAGCATTGTTCATAATTTTCAGCAAAGAAAATTATTCAGCAAGAACATAGAACGTGGATTAAAAACAAGGAAGATGAGTATTCTTTGGCTTCATATCTGCCTTTTTTCTTTTTTAAAATCTTGTTAGCTTTTTTAAATTCATCACAAATTATTAATTCTTTTCTCCCTCAGTTGCTCAAAATGAGTCTTCTCTAATTTCTTTTCTTGCCCTGGCCAATTTTGCTGCTTTTACAATTCTCTTTCATCTATATTTCCCCACCCTTGAAAAAAAATGGTTAACAGTATTAAGTTAGAGATTTGCTTAGGCATGATTATCTGCTGTAGTCTTGGTTTATTGGGATACTCTTGATCAAAGTCCATATTGTAACTTTCCTGATGACTTCACTAATATCCCATTATCTATCTAACTGTTTAGCAACAACTCATCATGTTTTCAGCTTGAACGACAGTTATTTCCTAGTTTCATAAGTTATTTTATGTTGGGACTCTCTGTCTTTCAGTTTTCAGTCTGCCATATTTCTACATTTTCTTTGCCACTTATAAAAACATTGTCAGGATGAAGCTGTTTCTTTGGCAGACAAAGAGCAAAACATTACAGTATAAGAACTGATGTGCTTTGGTTGATCAAAAGTCAACCAAACCTAATTTACCAATCACCCTAATGCATAGCAAAAGTTCTCTAAGAATAGAAGAAGCATATGCAATTAATTCAGTGATCTTTTCCAAGGTATCCAGCCTGCTTCTGACAGTCAGCTTATGGATTTCCTGAGCCAGAGGTTCCATCTAGTAGACAAGTGTTTTCTTGCAAGGATTTGTCTGATTGCTTTTAGAATGCATGTAAGCATTTGGCTTTCAGAGTATCCTGTGGCAATGCATGCATGTGTTGTGTAGAAACAACATGTTGCAGGAAAAATTCCTTTTTTTGTGTGTGTGTGTTTTAAACCCAGTCATTCAATTGGGTATGCTCTCATTTACAAATTGCTACCCGTATTGAATTATAGCTCCACATTTTTCTTCCCTTCACCATATATGATATTTGAACTTACTTCCATGAGATCCAGCTCCTTTTTAAACTCAAATCCTTATCCATTTAATCTTCCTATATCTGAGAGGAGGTGAATAACCATTTCCAAAAGGCATCCAGGAACACCTCAAGTGAACCCACAGAGTATTTGATTTGGGGATCAATGCTGGAAGTTCCAAACACAACTTCTCAGTTGTAAGACATGTAGTGATGCTCTGCATCACTCTCCAGCCACCTGTGTGGCTCACTTTTAGACTTCTTACAAGCTCTTTAATGTCTCAAAAGAGTGGGCTTGCTTTTCAGCTTTCCCTGTCAGAAGAGACTTGCAGCTTTAAGCTGTGAATCAGAACTTTAAGCAAAAATTCGTAAAGGGAGAGCGCAGCACAAGACGGCAAAGTCTTTCAGATCCAGGACATTGGAGCATAACTGAGCTTTTGAGACACTTGAGTAAGCAGCCAAGCAAGCACTTACATAGTACTCAGCCATCTCTCTACTGCCTCATTGCTTAAGAAAAACGTGCAGTTACTCCAGCAAGCAATTTTACATGATATGTAGGCAGACTGTCTGTGCTACACTGTAACAGCCTCTGGATATAAATAACATTATTAAGAAAGCACATTGCCTTAGAAGGAGAGAACAGAGATAATCACCTTTCTGACTGTCTAGAAATATGTTTAGATTTCATGTTTAAAGATTAAAAATAGACTCAACAAATGCATTCAGTTTTTGACACCGGGTTAATCTTCTTAACCAAATGATACAATTGACACAATAATGCCAAGAGTTTATTAGAAGTTTTAAAACCCATTACAATACTAGTCAAAACTCTGGAACCTTAAAAGGCTTTTTAATTAAAAGGTGAAAATTAGGGTCATGACACATTTGTCCCAAGAGATAAAACACAGGCAGCTAACAGAGCTACTCCCCTGCTGTGTACGTGTACCACCCTCTCGATGGACACCACTGCCCTGAAACTCAGACAGCTGAAATGCCACAGATTTCAGCCCGCGTTTCCATCCAATATTGGGAATGGTTTATGTAAAATGTCAGCCTTCATATTCTGTCTGACTTTGAGGGGGACACTCTGCAGGAGTTACTGCCACTTTAGGGATAGTATGGGCTGAAGCCTTGTCCCCGCTATGTCCAAGGATCAGATGGTGGGGCTACTTGGTATGTGCTGCACTGTCCTCTTCCTGAAGCAAAACAGAAAAGCAGTGGCTGCAGCTTTCTTGCTCTCACACCTTCAATTCTTCCTTCTTTACATGATAGAAAGAAAAACCCTGAGCCTGTGAATGCAAAAAGATAGCTAGAGAAAAATTCTCAGTTACAGCCATGTAGTAGCCTGCCTGTGTGAAGCATAAACATTCTCACATACTGAATCAAAACCATGTAAGTGTCTCATGTGAAACGTTAGATAAACAAGCTGCACCTGCAGCTCCTGTACGTGTGCTTACTCAGGATTGGTTTAGAGTAATTGTTTATACTACTTAGCCAGTGGTGTTAGGGTGTTAAAAGAATAGCCAATGAACTATCACCTCTCTACAGAGTATACTATAAATGTTAGACCTTTTCAATAAAACAGGGAGGTATGCCTTCTGACTTAAGCTGGAGTCTGTATTGCTCTGTCTGAGAGATAGCAGCAACATGAGGCCTGTGGCTCTGCATTTACTTTTGCACCACTGTTCCCCTTCACCCCTGTACAAACACCACTGGACCGTGGATATGCTGGCCTGCTGGAAAGGCCAAGTGTCCCTCCTGGCAGAGCCTAACCTGGAAAGCCTGACAGCCATTTGGTCATCAAGCATCTCCCCAGGAAGCTGTGCAACCACACAGCATGTGGTTTCCTATGGATAGCCACTGTCACATACGTTCTGACCAAAGAAACTGGATATGGCTTTGTGGTAAGCTAAACGAGCAAATGTTCCCTGAATCCTGATTAACCCAGCCACTCTCCCCTCTGGCAGTGTGTGGATGTTGATGCCACAGCTTTCATCAGTATTGTTAGGATGCACAGAAAGGTCTGCACCAGGAACTTGTGGCGTGTGACATTGGGGCCATTACAGCCCTTTATGTCGTTTCTTTTTGTTTAGTCCATCAAAGGCCCACATAGCCTCAGAAACAGCAGCATTGTTTCAAAGCCTGCCAGCCTGACCTGTGGCCAGCTGAAACCAGCTGCAGTCTTTGCCTGCAGATTTCTGTGAGCAGATATGCATATCTCTGTGGAAAAACTTAACTGGTCAGAGTTATTGAACTAGTGAATTACCTACCAAACTAGGTCAGCTAGGTTGGACTTCCACTTTCTGTTTGTAGAAATGCAAAATAAACAAATGCACACACTGACCCACATCACCTTAGGAAATAACAAGCCAAGGACGTAACTGGCCTCCAGCCCATACAGGATATTCATTCACACAGGATACCTGTGTTGAACACTCCTTGCTATAAATTTTGTTTTGGTTGTTTTCCTGACAGAAGGTTAATCCCACACCCTGGCACTCCCCATATGTTCTCAGCAAAGTTGTAAAACAAGCTGTCTGAGTCAGGAGTTACACACTGAGGGTAAATACACCTGATAACAACACAGAGCCTCCCCAAAGCAATATGTCCTACAAGGATATATGGTGTGGGACTTCATCAGCGTGCATTCTCTTGTGTAAGTGCCAAATCCGGGTGAGATCTCCCATTTAGGATAAATTACTTTTATAATTTATAAGGAGTATGAACAAGGTAGAACAATCTTTATTTTTGTCTTCATGATTTGATTCCTCTGAAATCAAATATTTGCACTTTCTGTTGATTATCACACACTTGCCTCTGCAAGTTCACCTGGCCAGAATAACTGATTATTGATCTTCATGTCTTTCCAAACTTTATAGTAGCTGACCTATTGTGGCATTTTATCTCAAGTATTTCAAGGAAAGAATGGACACAAATAGAGATGTGTCTAAACAGAAACACTGAAGACATAAATCACCACCTTTATGTTAATGGCTATTTTATGTATTTACAACACTAACTGAGTAGTTAAGAACACAAGTAACATCCAAGTTTAAAACAAACAGCTTCATTACAAGCTGGGCAGTAAACAGAGAGCTGACTTTTAAAGGATATTCTACTTCCTGCTTCTTTCCACATACATAATGTTTATTTTAAATTTCTGTGGGCTTATGCAAACTGGACAGCTCTACAAACTTCTGATTAGATTGTTTAACTTTCTGGTGAGTGAGTGGTACAAATCTCTCTTTGTGACAAAACCCAGAAGTTAAACATATTGCAGGCTCCTGCCATAGAGATTTGGCACCTTAATTTGTACTGTAGCAGCCCAATGTCCTGGTGTGATGGTGCAGAAAGAATCGTCATCCTTGCTTACACACAACATTCAGCCAGTGGATAATATTTGCTATGTTGAATTTTTGCTAATTTGATTCTGAAAACACCCACTTTGCAATTACTAAACAAGGAAACTAGAAGTTTCATAGCAAGACCCTTCTTTAGTTAAACCAATTTCTCTCCAGATGATGAGATCATTTTGACAAAACGCAGTACCAGTAAAGCAAGGCAGGATACACAGTCTTTTAGCATGAGCATTTCTAATAGTATTTTTAAATTAGTTTTAGTTGCTATTCATTTCCATAAATATTTCTGATCTAATCTCCTTTCTCACTTGGGGCATGACCCAACACTCACCAAAATAGATGGGGACCTTTACATTAATTTCAGTGGGAACTAAAGTGATCCCTAAAGATCAATTAGCAGATCATTGTTTAGTTATGTGTGAAGTTCTTCTGGGATGAATTTTACAACTATTTTGTTGGAACCATCCAGAAAGTGGAGATTTGTTTCCTGTAATTCATAGCCCCATTGGGCAATGCAATAGAATGCATTATGAATACTAATGTGAGCACCAATATCTAGACAAATGTCTCATTTATTCAGTGCTATCAGGGCTCTTGAAAATAACACCCCATAAATTCTTAATGATAAGTACCTCAGTGTCACTGTGAAACACTGGATCAGAGCAGAAAGCAAACACAGTATCATATTCTGAGATCTTTAGAGCAGTGCTTAATCATTATACCTGAAGAGAGTACTCTCCTTTAAAGGTGACACCTACATAGATCATAAAATAAAGTCACCCAAATAGAGTAGATGTGGGGAAACCAGTGCAGGGAAATGGTTGTCTCACTCTTTTGTACTGCCTCCCAGCATAGGGAGTTAAACAGATTCCAACATCTAGATAATCCACCTTTGTCTAGAACCAAATATCAACACTTCTCATGTTTTTCATTGAATCAGCAATAGTATGTAAATAGTATTTTGAAGAAATATTGTTAGATATGTGGGGAAAAATGAAGAAATCAAGTAAGGCACAACGTGTGTTTACCGTGCCAGTCTACTCAAATATCTTTACTTGATAACTGTCTTTCAGGATGAATGAAAGGTGGGTAAATTTTTGGAGGAGCGTCACTGGGAAATTATTAATTCAACAAAGAGATAATAGGTAGTGTTGAAAGGGGAACTTCTGGCTAGAGAAAGACTAACAAAGGAGTTTCTAAAAGATCAGTCAGGCCCTTCTAAAAGGGCCTATCTTCTTCAATGTTGTTATCAGAGAGTTTGGCACAGATATAGAAATGAGCTATTGAAAGCTAGGGACAATACTTATTTGAATATATTTGTCATTACAGTGAGGGAACAGGCTATTTTAAAGGAAGAGCTGGACAGCTTTGAGGGCTAGATATTAGAAATGTCATAAAATGCAACATTATTATTGCAAAGCATCTCAATTACTTATGAGATGAATTTTTTTTCTCAAATACACCACTTGGAAATAAATGAGACAGAGAAATAACACAGACCACCAGTTGCTCACAGGATGATTATGATCCATCAATGTGATCTAACTATGAAGAAGGCAAGAACAGTCCCCATAAATATTTTTTTCCAAGAGAGATAAGAAACCATTAATGTCTTTGTACTTGTGAAACTTCCTCTGTATATAGTTCTGACTGCTTGTGTTCAAGAAAGCTGAATGCAAGTTGAAAGAAATATAGTGAACAAATCAATGACAAGCAACTGAAAGCACTTAACTTTTCTAACAAAATGTAGCCCATTACATGGACTGACGCACAAGTATTTTCAAAGGAGAGAAACAGCGTAATTCATACTCTCAACTTATTCCTGCTAACAGATGAACTTAGGATTATTTTCTGTGAATCTTAAAAAAGATTTACATAGGTAGAAAGTGTAGTGATAATGGTGTTTTTTCAATGAACTCTTCTTGGTATGACCAACGTTCAGATCTATAGTTTCACTGGGGTTCTGTGCAGTTTACTAGTAAAAGCAACAATTCTCACAGGTTATTGGAAGGATTCAGATCCCAGCAGTAATTTTTGTACAGTTTACACTCGTTAGCAGTCTTTTGCTGACCTTTATGTCATGTGCCATTCATAGTGTTGTGTGAGGTATTGTTAGCTTTGTTTTACCCATAAACTATATCAGTTACTAAAAAAAAAAAAGGACAGAAATACTGTAAGGAGATCACAAGCAAGATCTCCCAAGTCCTGGAATAGCATTTCAGCCATTGAATAAACTTTCACTTTCATCCTAGAAAACTTCAGCTGAGGCTACCAGGGGTTCCTGCATGTAAATGCCAATGAGATTCATGTTTGGAATAGAAAGTACACAGTGAAGCCACATACTTTTCTCGCCTGTGCAGCTGAAATGACAAACAAAAAGCCATCAATACTTCCTACAACACAGAAGAGATGCAGCTTCAGAAGGACTCTTGGCACTGAAGCCTGTTAATTTTGGCTTTCTGAATAAAGGCTTGTGCTGTCGTACAAAAAAAGGCATTCTGTTTCTGTTGTAAAAGGGGCCATATAACAAAAGACCCAGGCAAATACACAAAAGAGCTTAAAGAAGGAAACCTCTGAGGCACTATGTGTTTCAGATCTTTATCAACGATTTAACTTGTCTGTTGCAAGGAGCTGTTGTTTATAGACCTCATGTTCCTCTCTGATGAGTGATTTGGGCTGCGTTGATTTATAAAGTGAATGGTCTATGTTTTTGAGTTATCTGCTTTGCCCACTTGCCCTGTAGAAATCACCAGTAAGTTTTTCCAGTGAGATACTCTCTGTCACCTCTCAAGCTTTGGCTTATGTTCTCTGTTCAGTCTTAAGCACCTATTAGAACTACAGGATAAGGTTATACTCAAGCTCCTTTTTGGGACATGAGTCTGCAAGATGCCTGAATGTTCAGGACCAGCTGCTAGAGTTACACACCTCTGACAGGGAATCTAAACAGTCCACTTACTGAGCCAGTCATTTAAAGTCAATCATTAAGAAATAACAAAATTATTGTTGTGTTTGAAATCACCTTTTCCTTGACCTGTGCCTGTGAAACATCTGCAGGGAAAATTCTTGCAATATCCTCGAGGTTCAAATTCCCAGATTCTCACCTGTGGACAGGGTGAATATGCACATTTTCCTTACAGGAAGAAGGAAATGATCTTTTCTATTACTGCTTAGTTTTTCTAGTGTCTCTTTTTTTTTTTTCTTTGCCTGCAGAGGATTAGAGCCATATCTCCCCTGCAAAGTGGGATTACATGGATAAGCATGTTATTGATTAGGCTGGACCTGAGAAGACTTGTCCACTTCTACTAACTATGAAGTAAAGAAGTAAAGACTGGTGAGGAAGGGAAGGAATGGCTCTATGGCCCTAGTAGTCAGCCTGTCCCCTATAGAAGAGCTCTGCAAAGTGACCGTTATGAAGTCATTGCAGTCCCAGTCCCTTGCTGAACAGTGGCATCACTGACAGAACAGAAGGATCTTCTTGTGGGTGGGGTTTAAAATCTCTAATGCTGAGATGGGCTTCAGATCTTCTAGAAAGGAAATATAAAACATTACAGAAAACCTGGACTCCTAAATCTCTAGATTTTCAGAAGAAAGGGACCAACACTGTTTTCTGAGAGCCTTCATGCTACCAGAGTATATTTAGGAGCATAAGAGTTTCATGAAGAACTTCAAGCGTAGAACAGCTACTGCTGGTCTCAGATGAGACTTGTGAGGCCATTTTCTCAAATGAGATATCTGTGAAAAAGCACCAGCATATAACTCTAACCACCAGGAAAATTTCAGATTAAAGAGGTAAGCACATACTGACAGTATTTTTTCTACCAACAGGATTTTCTGTCATGATTTTAAGTTAACATCCTCAGAGGAAGTTTGTCCTTATTTAGGATTAAAATCTTCTGTGGCATGAAGATATTGGTCCAGGCAATGCATTAGCTGTAATGTTCAATATCAAAAAAATAAGCATAAATTGTCAGCTTTGTCCACAGAAGAAGTGCAAACACACAAGGTCTCTGGAGGCTGTTCCTCTGGATATGCACTGTGTCAGATATTGGACCCTGCTGACTTCAGAGGCACATAACTGATACCATGTCTTCACCACATGCATCTAAATGGCTTTGCTTTATATGCATTATCATCAGTTAACTCACCTCAGCTGACTTAAGTATTGAAGGTGTAAGTGGAGCTAAAGTGGCAAATAATGTGCAATGCTTCATTGTTACCTACAGAAAAAGCCTCTTGGCTTGTTGGTACTGGGGATGTCATGGTATCCGTTTCTCCTGGGCACTGTGGTGACATTCATTGTGAATACACAAACCTGATAAGAAGGCATAAAGAAATCACACTTAGAACTTCCATTTCACCCTGATCACACTCCACTTTTGAGACAAACTGGCAGAAACCAGCTTTGAGAAACATCTTTGCCCTGCTTGGCACCTGCTGGCCAGCTGCCAGGCAGATAATCCAAGGTGATTTCACCATCACCTTCTCTATAGCCTCATTTCCTGAGGAACTTGAGCTTCTCTAGACATTCTGTCTTTCCTTTTGTATTTCAATTCGCCTGTCATTTGTCTCCTACCCTAGGACCTTTTAAATCTGACAACTGCTCACAATTACATTGGGTGAAAAGGGACAATTTCCAGTGAAGTATGAGTTCCTACAAGTCTTGTGAAAGCCAGCAGGTGGGTAGAGGAAAGCAGCTAATAAAAATTGGAGAAAGGAGATCCAGAGAAAAGTTTCAATATGAGAGCCCCAAGACCTCCTGGCTGGACAATCACCTTGCATATGTCTGCTTTCTGATCAGGGTGCAGATGGGCCACGGCGTCTGCAGCACTGTGCTACTTCAGCCCATAGTTAAGGGACAGGGGGCTGAAATGAGGTGAAGAAAAAATAGGGAAAAGGGGAAATGGATTAATGTGAGGATGTGTAGCAGACATGAGGGAATTGGGGAAGCCTTACAGACTTTTGACAGAAACTGTGTTTATCATGGGAAGGTCAGATGAAAATCCATAGGAAGTTGGGCTTCCTTGTTCTGCTTCTCATGAAACAGGATATGGGACATATTTAGAACTGAACTAGCTCAAAGTACAGTGGCAAAAATGCAGACTTTCAGAGTACAGCCAAGCTATACTTTCATTACTATCTTCATTCCAGATTAGGCCAAATTTGACAACAGATGTAGCTGCATCTGTGGAGTAACCCTACTAGAAGTGAAAGGGACATGCAGCTAAGCTTCCAATAAAGGCCCTTGCTGAGTGGCTCCACTGGTGAAAACTGAGTATTTGAGCATAAACTAAGGAAACATTGGCTGCATCAAGTACTGAATGTGGGTTAGTTTCAAGCATAAATTATACCCTTGCCATAGTCGAAATAGGCCCCTGTCAAAGATCAACAGATGTCTCAAGAGTCACATACTTCAGCTCCCTGTTTGCTGCCAGCATCTGATCCACTAATCATTCATGCTGCATATATGCTCACACCCTCCCAGGCTCCCTTCTGAAGCAAAATGACTAGTTTCTTGGAGAGGAAGTCTGGACACAGTTAACAGAATAGCTTGCTCCAGGCTCCACTCCAGACAGACAAAATGGACTTGGACTGCAGCAAGTTTAACTCCCTCAGTCAATGACAGTTGTCTGATCTTACTCCAATAGGCCTTGTGTCCTCAAATTCCCCATACGCTGTCATGGGACAGCACAGGCAGGCAATACATGCTTTGAATTTGTAAATCACAACTGCTTAATAATTAGCTTGCAGAGTAATATGGGGCCAGTGGATACCTGGGCCAAATACTACCCCAAATCTGGCCATGCTGACCTAAAGAGAGTAGTTACTTCTGAGCAATGTGGACAGGAGCTGTCTTGCACCACCTGGTCTGGGTCAGAGACTAGCCTTGGGGCAGCTGCTCTGGTAGCACAGTCAGGGCACTTGAGAAAGCCAGGGCAGAGGCCGGAGCTCTCAACAGAAGGACTTTGCTTCCAGGCTCACAGCTGGAATTTGAACTATTCACACTGATAGGTGCCACCCCTCGCCATCAGCTCTCACCCGGGAGACTCGCATGGCCCCTCCAGCCTTTCCCCTCAGAGGCTGGTTAAAATATTCTCAAAATAGATAATGAGGTAATAATTTTATTTTCCTAGTTGCTTAAGGAGAGTGTTAGAAGAGTTAATCCAGGGATCAAAGGTCTTTGTTAGCAGAGAGTCTTTTGAATCCCATGTGTGCCAGTCACAGAAATAACAGTGAAAGTGTACAGACCTGAAAATGACACCCAGGATGGAAACCAAATCTGCCACAACCTTCTAATGGCATATAGTGTCTTTTAAATGCTTGGGTCAAGTTTGATTTTGCTGGTTTATGTAGTCTGTTGTGAGATTTAGCCAGCTGCTGAATCTTTTCAGGCAAGTAAAACTTTCCAAAAGGGCCTTAAACTCTAGTGACGGAATGCAGTCATTTGTATGTCAACTGAAGCTTCTATTTATAGGATGATGAAAATATCCCCCAATCAGTAACTCTCTAAGAGAGAGGCATTTCATAAAAATAGATTATAGAAAACAAACAAAGATGCAGGCATGTTTTAGGTTAATAAAAACACTCATATTCCAAACTCTCCTCATAACCCATATATTTAACACATTGGTAAATTCAGATAGTAAACCCATTCAGACACAAACACACCAACTTTACATAGGATAAGGAATCTGGCTATTCAGGGAACAGGAATATTAACATATCCTACAGTGAATGAACGCAATAATAAGTGGAGGGTTTTAATGACTCAAAATTAAATTAACTCTTTTCTGTGATACCCAGTAGTGCTTGCATGAAGGCACTTTCCAGAGGTGAATGTGCTTTTAATGGGTGTTAATTTAAGACCTGATTTGTTTGAAGATTGACTTGAAAGAATTTCAAAGGATGTAGTTTAATTAAAAATATTCCAAACTCTGCATTCTTGGCAAAACCTTTTGACCTCTCGCAACATTTAATGCTCAAAGGTGAGGAGTTGACTGACTGCTTCTCACTTCACTAAAGGCACTCTGGATCCTTCCCCCCACGCCACAACCATCATTAATTGCTGATAGGTGCTCATTACACCGACCTAAAGGCAGTACCCAGAGAAGCAGCAGATCGGGAAGTGGCAGGCACCCAGCTGCAGCACCGGGGGTTGGCTGCGCCTCAAACACGGCTCATCCTTTCAAGAGGACCCAAGAGCAGAGCGTGCCTGGAAGGTCTGCTCGCTGCAGCCATGGCACAGTCTGGCATTGGCAGCGACAGAAGGCTCAACTGGAGCTATGCGTAGCAGGCCGGCGAGGCAGCATTAGAGAGACCCCTCGGAGCCCCGCTGCCTCCCGTGACGAATGGCCTGCTGTCACCCGCTCCGAGGGGGCCTCTCGCCGTGCGGCCTGTTTGCATTCACTCAACACTTGGCTTTTATAGGCCTGTGGAGCCAAAGATTGCTAGACTTTTGAACCCCAGGCTAACTTCTGTCTGGCTACAGCCCCATTTTCTGGAGCCAAAATCTTTTTAACAACGACACAATAACAAGTAATTAGGGTAAAGTCTGCTAATCTCCTTTGGGCCTGGAGGTTTTGTATTCAGAACCCGTTGAAGGTAGAATTACTGCCTTCAAAGCCTGAGGTTACTTTGTGAAAGGGGTTGAACTCTAGGTCAAGGAAATGTTAACTGGACAAAGAGAGATCAGGCAGATAGTGTTAAAATTAAAACTGTCCTGCTGAGATAATGCAGAATTGACTGCTTTTGCTCTGAAAACTAGCTGAATGAACAACGTGAAGAGAAGGCTAGAGCAGTTCTTTCAAAAGGTGAAAACTTAGCAAATAAAGGATTTATTGACTTTCTTTCATTTGGGAATTTATTTGTAGTCTTTATTCAGTAAGACAAAGTAAAATATCTTAATTTTTTACGTCACATTGCATTTGGGCCATCCTGGTTCCTAAATCTATTTGATATATCAAATTGAGTAAGTTATTTCTTATATATCTTCTCCCTCTCCCCTAAAAGCCCCCATGCAAAAATTAATTAGAAATTTCTGCTCTTGACTTAAGAGTCCTGGGGACAAATGGAACTTGCTGGGTGATAGGAAGGACAAACAAGCACAGATTCATACATATGTGGACCAAACATACTCCAGAAGAGAGTGGTGTCCATTAAGTGCCCTGGATATGGCACGAGGGTGGATTTTGTGCCTCTGGTACTTGCACATAGCATAGGTCAGGGAGAGACTCCAGTTTTTCAAGAGATTAGAGCCTAACCATTTAAAATCTTCAAACATTCAAAACAAAATCACAGGTTTTGCCTAGAAATTCATCACAGAGCAGGACAGCCCTTATTCCACCACATGGAGTCATTCCAAAATTAATTCCACTCACTGCTGTCAGGGATAACAAATCCACCACTATCCCCTCGCCAGTATCAAAGCTGAGAGCTCCAAGAGGATGGGCAGCACTTTGTTCTCTCCCGGTGCTGGGAGGAGGCTTTTGCCTGCTGCTGCCAGTGGATTTTAAGTCCATATGTGGGAGAAGAAGAGCAGAAATGTTGAAACCAGCTATCTCCCACGCCAGGTTCCACTGGGCTCTGTCACAGCACCCCTGCCACCTCCCCAACTTTTGGGAAATGGATGGAAATACTTCAGCTGACACAGGCAAGGGGTATCTTTGGAAATGTGATGGTAATTACCACAGGAGTGGAATTACCTCACGTTCCATTCTCAGGGCACGATGTATTTAATGGTGTTGCAATTGCCAGCTGGATTAAGCCAAGCACAGTAAAGAGGATACGGCTTTCTGCTTCCAGGCTGAGCTATCAAAAGAGCTTCTTCAAACCTGAAGGCTCCCAGAGTGGCTGGTACAGCTACCATCATGGGAAGAAAAAGTGTCTTGCAGAAGACCAGTGGTAGCAAAAATAATCCTCAGCTCTGAGGTGGGACACTTCAATGCATGGGGAAAGACATCTGCAGCCCCATATTTTCCACCCAAGGAGGTAGCATCCTAGAGCTCTGCCCTGAGCTGTGGGCACAAGGAGAGTTTCCAGCTTCTCCAGGAAAAAGGTAATAGCTAGTGTGGTTTAGTGCCCGTTTTATTTGCATTTCCCAGGGGTTTTATAAACACCAGGTTGCCATTACCCTGATGAAAACATAAACTTTCTCCATACATGACCTATAAGACACAGGCTCATCAATATTAACTTTCTTTCATGATGGGTAGGTTTGCATGTATTTTCCTTTACTTGTATCAGAACAAAATAATTTTGTGGTAATGACTAATCATGGCACAAAGCATTTTTTCCTTTGAAGCATTCTTTTGACATGGAGACAGAAAATGACAAGTGCATTTTTATGTTAATTATGACCATGTGAATTACCCCAGATAGATGGTCCAACATCAATGCTAAAATGCACCAAAGTGACTTTTTTTCTGAAACTTAGCAGAGGAGCAGTGTCCCTGGTACAAGAGGCATTGGGATATATTTCTTCAAGTTTCAGATTAGAAATAACTGTTCTCTGCTGTGCTAGCAACAGCACCAAAACTAGTTAAATGTTGCCTGGTTTAAATGCTTCACAGATTAAACTAACCAGTGTAACTGTACCATGAAGCAATCCTGTATTTGTGTGAATATAACAAATTGGTCTTTAGTCCGATATTTCTCAGACTAAAATGTGAGTCTGTCTCCTAATTCAAATACCTCTGTCCACTCTCTTTTCTGTTTCAACTCTGTGAGACGAAATTTTGTGACCATTGTTGAAAGCTGCCTATCAAAATACCACATAATAGTGCTTCATTTAGGACAGCTTTTGGTTTTAGAATAAGATATATATTAACATTGTAGCTGTTTCACAAAATTCTGTTCAAAATAGGAAGAAAAAGTAGACAGAAAATGATGCTGCAGAATAAAAACCTGGCCATCTTCTGCGGAGAACTTGTAGATTTGCACATGGATGTTACCCTGTTGGACAGCTGGCAAGCTGGTTTGGGGATCTTGCAGGCTAGTTTCCCTTAGGAAAGAAGTCAAGTGGGTGAGTCACGTGTGCATTCTGGTACCATTCCCTTTCAATAATAAAAGATTTTTTCCATGAACCCAACAGAAGCAGACATCAGGAAGCACTTCCCTTGCTCAGACACCCCCCAGCCTCTCTTTCCAATTAATTCTATGCTCAAAGATTGGGACCATAGTTGGATTTTATAGCTAACCCAATCGCATCTCAAGCTAATGCCAAAAGATCCGGTTCTGTTGGTCTTTCTATGGCTATTAATTGCAACCTCCTATTCCTGACATTGCAGTGTGTCTGATGCTTTTCTGACCTCATGGTTTGCTACATCAGGGCTAGATCACCAGAAGAAATATTGGTACATTTCACAGAGCTTTGCAGACAAGCAAGTACTTATAGCAAAGGAAATGCTTATAGCAAAGGAAGAAACAAGAGCACATAAATGAAAAAAAGAAGAAGAAAGGGAATAGACGGTCTTTTCAGAGGCAGCTGGTCATCTGATTGCATGGCCTAGCATCAGACTAGCACTGCACCCTGACTGTCTGCTCCATCCCAATGTAATGACCACGACTGTTTCACTTATAGGCTGATGAGATTTTTCTTTTCTGTACAAACAACAGCTTGCCCATCATATTCTTGTTTTTGCATGCACAGACCAAGTATTCTAGTACTGCTCAAGCTTTGGCATGCACTCATTGCCTTGGGCCATAACCCACATCTGCATCCTACCATTGTTGTATGAAAGAGCATTTATTAAATTCTCTGGTACTCACCCTGAAAGAGGCAAACCCATTGTCTTTATCCAGGTCTGTGATTATCAACAGATTAAAGATTTGCCTGACAAAAATTGAGACTCCTAGGCAGACACACAAAATACCAAACCAACTAGAAGCTTCTTCAGAGAATGAATCAATCTTCATCCTCACTTTACGTAGAAGGCGCAAGAAACAGAATCATCTGACATTCACTTTGGAATAATACAGGTTCATTTCTATGTTTCTTGACTAACGGTAACTCACATTTACAGGAATACATTAGAAAGTCTATTTTTCTTTTTTCCCCTAAAGTAGTGGCACTCGCACAGCTCCTGGGCCTGATTCATCACTGCATTACTTCATCTTTATTTCAGGAACTCCATTTATAGTGCAGCAACTACATGAACCATGAGTCCTGTCCGTGACGCTCTCAAAAGCAAAAGGGGAGGACAGTCTTTTAAGTAGCTCTTGTTATAGGACTCAATTGCCCCAGTTCCTGGTTTGATTCTCCTCTGTGGAACTAACTCACTAGGGTGTGAGGGCTCTGCACCTCCCAAAAAGCTGCTTCTTCTTCCCTTACACTGAGCAGCCAGAACAAAAGGGCATTTAGCTTCTCAGTTCATTCAGAAATCTCTAGTAATGTGAGAAATTGCCCTGCCCAAGATCCCTAGCTTCTTCAATCCCTAGTGGATATTATCAATTATTATGCAGCCGATGGTCTGCAGCATGTTTTTACAGCCAAAAGAATGCTCCAGCATCTGATTTTGCTAATGGTTAAGCATTTGAGTAACTTTATTGACCAGGATTAGCTCTCTAAACTCTGCTGTAAGACTCAGCAATCCAAGGATGTAGAACGGTAATTATGGAATATAGCAACATGCACATCATTTAGGTCAAGTTACACACTGTACCTGGCTGTGCAGGACTCAGGGAAAAAGGAAATTTTCTTTTGACCTCACATAATTATTATGTTTATTATTAACATCACAATAATATCCCATAGTTGTAACCAGCTCACATTAGCCAAGGTACTGTATAAAGATACCAAATGATTAAATCCCTGCCAAAGGAAGCTTTCATACACTTTGAAACACACACCGAAACACACACACACATCCCCCGAAAAAAAAAGGAAACCTGTTAATTTCACCATAATTGGCAGAATCTTTTAAAACCTTAATACTGTAATAACAAACACTGCTTGAGTGTGATCTCTGCTACTCTTGTGTAAAGCCATAGGAATGTCATTCATTGAGATGCCAACAGAGAGGTTGAAATATTGTTGCTGGCATAGAGTAAAAACACTATTAGAAGAATATTATCGAGGTTGCAATGTCAAGAACTTTGAATCTTACAGAAGAATGTATAGACCTAGCTGGCACCTGAGACACTTAAACACGTACAAAATTTAACTGACAATGAACCCTAGAAACAACTACATTTTCTCATCTCTTGCCCTTCCAGGAACATCACCAAGGTGCTCTTTTTTCTGTCAGTTGACATGTGCTTTCTTCTGTGCCTAACAGCAAAATTGTTCTTAGTTGACTGGCCCCATTCGTACTTTTTTAGGGAAAACAGGGATGTAAAGAGTGTTTATAGCGCACAGTGCAGGGATACTTGAGGCAGCTGTGGTTGGTATTGCTCAGGTACAGAAGTACAGTACAGCTCTCCAATCAAACTTACCAGTCTTGGGGCAGACTTACTGCACAATCCTCTACCTCACGGACACACACAGCATCACAAGCCCCCTCCCACCTCGGAGTGTGCTAGGCTGTCCCTGCTTGTCAGGCCTGGCTACTCAGCGCCAAGGGCAGGTTCAGCTAAATTTTATCACCGCTAACTTATAAAGAAAGTTGCTGATAAAGATTCAGTTGCTTGGCATGTTTAAATCTCCATCTTCCAACAGCTGAAATCTTGGGCAAGAGGAGCTATTCAGAGGAGCAGCACCAGGCACGTTCTCGACACACCCTGCCAGATTTCAAGTTCCTTCCTCCAGGCATAGAAAGCTGAGGATGTTCAAGGAAACAGTAACAGATTTTGTTACACAGACGAAAAACAAGGGATTTGCTTCAACAAAAAGGGCCAAGTCTTTTAGGATGACATATTCAGAGGGATATTAATTTCTTTCAATCTTTTTAGACCAGCCTGAGGCATTTATATTCAAATCCAAAGTCTAGCAAACATCTGAGAAGTTTCTTTTTAGATGAATTGGTCCACATTAATAATAGGCATTTTCTACTCTCTGCTCTGACAGCAATTTGCGAATATAAAAAATATTTTCTTCACATACAGTAGCCTACAAAATTTCACTGAATCAAAAAAACCTAAGTGAAGGATTGTAAAGATGTGTGAAAGCTGAAATTGTTGTTCCTTGAATTTGTATTCAAGGAATCAGATGCATTTAGTCTTTATTTATAACAAAAACATCCTGTACAGAATCCAAGTGTTACTCAATTCCTAATGTTTAAAAGGAATATCAGCTCAGTGCTGGGCTGAATTTCAGTCTAAATGAAAGGTGTTGTACCATGTTTCTTCACAGAGAGCCAGGCTGGCCTAGAAACCTCTCAAACAAATTCATTTGGTAGAAATACTGACACAGAAAATGCAATTTAGACCATTAATAACACAGGAAATCCTAATCAATCAAGCAATAGCTGAAGTCTGGGTGATCATGATTTTTCTTTTTTAATGTTAGTAGGTGTACAGGATGCTAAATTCTATTTTTTTATAAAAGGAAAAAAGTTCTCCCTCACCACATTGAGACATCTTGACTTTCTAGCTCTATATCTAATTCAGAATACTATAACATTACTGTATGCAGGAGGAAAAGGAAGCAAAAACCCCACTTATGCCCTTAATAGTCTCCAAACAGACACAGCGTCTTCAAGGGGTTCAAGAGTGTTACAAACATCAGTCAGTGCCAGAGCCTAACAGGTAGTCTCTACTGTTACACTGATTCATATCATTTGGGTGTCCAATGTACCTACTGAACAACTAACATGTTTTCACAAATATTGAATACTAGTTCTTCCAGTCTGGTTTTGGTAGGATGCCATTTCCCAGCAAAGGCAAAAATTGCCACCTTCAAACTATAAAGTACTTTTGCCTTGCTTAAACTGAATGTCAGCCGGCAACGTTTTTCAGATGGCTTCTCTTGCAGATGGGAATTCATTTCCTACAGAGTTGAGGTCAGCAAGAAAAAAAAGATGAAAATAAAGACTTCTGTAAAACAAAACACGGTTTTAACAGAAAAACAGAAAAGTTCAAAATAAAAGTCTGGAAGTTAAGCAAGGACACTGCCCTTTTGGGAAGGTGGAAGATCTTGGGAGAGCTTTGCAAAACACTTGTGTCACTGGCAAAATGAGCAAAGTGCTTCACAATGGTCTCCACATTATGGTAAGCAGACCTCCCATGTAGCATCAGTTTGTGTGCTGGTATCTACAGTGCTGGAACAGCTTAGGGATGGGAGAGTGTCAGCATTTTTGTGCGCTTCCTGTGTCCTGGGGATCGCAGCTGTGAAGGAGAGCAGGGCGTGCTTTCTGTTGCATCCCTCAAATATAGTCCTGGATGCAGCTTCTGTCATTAAGAAATATTTCTTAAGCAGACTCCATACCCCGCTTTTCCATCTGATAATCATATCCTTGTGTTTGTGGTAAGTCAACATCCCTCATCTTTGCCTTATGAGGAAAAGCTATGGCTGTGAGCACTTCAAAATTCCCTCGGTGCTCGCAGATCCCTACGATAACAAACAACAGAAAGCATCTAACATAGTTTTTTCCTTTCCTTACAGAGACAAGCACTTCACTCAAAAGAGGGCAGCTCCCATACCAACCTTCTGTCTGTACTATCTGCTAAGTTACAGCACATGCTTATCTCTCAAATTTGGCAATGAAGAAAGCAGACGTATGATGTTGCACTCTCCATTTCTGGCTGTTGCAGGGGGAGGAAAGGGCAGAGTTTGTATAACCCAAAGCCATCACACACCATGAGAAAACACTAGTGGCTAGCCCTTGTTTCCTTTTGGCTATGAGGTGTTTGGAGCAAACTCAGAAAGCTTTCCTGAATGCAGTATTTCATTGAAGTTCCAGAGTGTGTCATATGTGCTGCTACACAACGGAGGGGGCTGGCCTCATACTTGTGTTCGTGGGGCGACTGAGCAATGCTGAGCACACACACCCAAGGTCTGGGGGGGACCAAACTAAGATTAGCAATTTGTTCCACCATCTTCTCTCAGGCAAAGCTTTCGGTGATTTATGGCAGTGTGGAGAGAGGGCTTAAGCTGTAGCTTTGTTTAAACATTCACATACAATTGTTTTTCCTGGAGCTCTGAATAAAGTGTCATCATACTTCTCAAGACGGAAAGATTTTTGGATAAGCTTTTCAGGGAAGCTGAAGAAATGTTATCCAGACTTGACTGTTAAACCCGGCTACAGTTTTGATAGCAAAGCTGCCTTTGTTGGACACATTTTCTCTCTCGCCACGCTTTCCTCACCTCTCCCCTCTCCTCAAATGGGGAGTCAGTGCCCTCTGACACTGGATAGGCCCAAAGGAAATGCTACTTCCTCATGCCTGCCTTCTCTGGTAGCAGCAGCTACAGAGAGAACCCAGGCAAGCCATGTTGAGCCAAATCTACACAGAGACACGGCATAGAGATGAGAAACAATGTCATCTGCTAGGAAATGGCAAGAGGACAGCAGTAGTGTCTTCTTCCTTTTTCCTCTAAAATATACCTTTTCTATAGCTCACGATAACTGAGTCTATGAGACTCATTCTGTTTTTCACTGTGAAAACAAAGAGGAGCAGACAGGCTTAAGGCTGGCAGAAAGATGAGTTGATTTAGGAAATATGAGAAAAACAGCAAGAGAATAACAGGGAAAAGAGAGAGGGTAAGAATGCAAAGGAGAAGTTGGATCTATGGAGCTTAGAAAAAGACCTGTGGAAAATTAGAAGGCATAGGAGGAAAAACAACATTAGAAAAGCACAAGAAAAAATATGGCCAAAGAGAAAATTATGACTACTACAGCAAAAACCAGAGAGAGTTAAAGGATTTCAGAGGGAGTCATAGAGCAGTTTGAAAGGATGTGAATGGGAAAGAGGAAATGCAAGAAGGGGAACCAGCACAATGAGTTGCACGTTGCTATTGCACAGAAAATGAAAAGCAAAGTGTGCACACAAACACAAATGGAAACCTTGGCCTTACCAGAGCAAATGGAACAGGATACCACAGGACACAATTTCATCTTTTGTATGAAAGGTAGGTGGGCCATATGAGAAAGCTCTGATCACTCCTAAGAGCATAGTTTTCCCTCCTAGTATCTCCACAGTTTCTGAAGGATTTCCTTACCCCGCATTACTACATTACAATATGAAGAAGCAGGTTGTGATTTTGTTAGCTGCAAAGGGCAGGCATTTCTCCCCTTTCCTCCTATACATATCAGGCCTGCTCCTACAGGCACAAAGGATTTATTCTTCCCTTCACAAATTACTTTACCAGCTGAGGGACTGTAATAGCTGCCAAACCCCTCAGAAGCCTGAGACCTCTACCCCATCCCAGCAAGGACTGAAATGAGGCAGGGGAGAGAGGAAGTGAATTCTTTTGAAACAAGTGCTGGGGAGGGGGTAGATGGAGTGACCGGAACACACATTGCAGAAGCAAGCAGAACCCAGCCTGAGAAAAGCTGGCAAGTAGGATGAGCCATTCCCTGCACCATGCTCAGACAGAGTTATTTGGGAACCTCTGTGGGGAGGGTGAACATTGCTGGTAAGAACTCTCATCACTTTTCCTCCAAACCCCTTGTAATTTGGAGCCAGCCTATGACTGTGAACACTCTCAGCAAAATCAGACATTGAACCAGGTTTTGGGTTGCCTCCACTTGTAGTTAGGGGTTGCCTGTGACCAAAGTTTTTCTCACTCAGTCTGGTTCAAGTTCAGCCAAGGGTCTGAAACAGCCCTAGTTCAGGCCTTGCTCAAGGAAAAATCTGGAACAAGTTTTCAGCCTGACTCTGCTCTGTGTGTGTGTGTGTCTGTGAGCTAAGCTGCTCTTCTGTGCTTGCTTGTCACAAAAAATGATGAATTGCAGAAGTACCCATTTGGTGTTAGTCATTCGCTGCAGCAGGAAGGAAGCAGGAAGCCCTCATGAGCATTAACTTTTCAAAGCAGTTTGCAAAAAAAGCCAAAGCTCTCCTCCCTTGGGCTACACAGCCACACACTGTTCTCTTTACCTCCTCACCTTAAGGGGCACCTAGTCACAACTAGCATTCTCAACTCCCTCAGCCGGAAATATTTGCCTGGTGCAAACAGCTGAGGCATTTGGTGTCAGCCCTTTCCCTGTGCAAGGCGTATTAAAAGAGAGAAGGGAAGAGGAGCCCTACACTTGCCAAACGGGAGAGGCCTGATTGCACTCAACAGGTTCAGTTCACGCTGTGACCCTGCCCGGCTTCCTGCTATTCAGATGTGTTACTTCCCCTTTGTGGTAATGGCCTGTGGCCGCCAGCCAGAAAACACTATTAATTTCAGAAGTGGCCTGACAACAAACCCATAGCGAAACAAGAGGAAGTGGCAGGGAGGCCATCTGTTAACTTCAGCAGAACAGTAGGGACACAGCTATGTAGGTTCTACAAGGAAAGCAGATTAATAATCCACAAAGAGGAAACTGGCTAAAATTATCCACAGACCACATTAAAAAAAAAAAAAAGCTAACAACAACACCAAAAAAAATCCAAACAAGGGAGTCACTTGAGCTGCAGCTGGACAGGAAATTGCTAGAGCTGCTTGCAAATCTCCACTTTGAACAGAACAGCATAGGGAATGCCAAGAGCGGAAACCGTTCAAAACTGGATTAGCGCAAGCCAAGTTTAACTGCAACCCACTTCTACTTTCACAGTTTATGCACTCAATCTAGGCCACTACTGCATGAGACACTGACTCACTTTTTTCCCATGTTTTGTTTGCATTTCATTTCACACACTTGCAGTTTCTAAAATTACTTCAAATGTGCTTTGGCTGCCAGGAGTTCTGCAGAACCTCAGCCGACAGCCCCAGCTGCAGCATCAGCCCCACTGTGGTACTGCACACAGATTTTGGCACCACCCTGCCGTGGGCAAGTTATCATCAGGAAGGATGTTAATGAATATAAGTTGCAGCAGGAAGTTTTGCAATTGCTATAATGCCCCTTTTTCTTTCTGCACAGACAGAACTGCTTGAAGGGTCCAAAGAGGAAATGAAATGACTAAGGGTATATAGAGACCTTTCCTCCTGGCCTTCATTAAGTTGCAAGGTGGCTGAATGGCAACAGAAAAATCATTTACTGTTGATGAATCTCTGTGAAATGAGTTCCTGCCAGACAGCTAAGCAGAGCATGAACCCATCTCCTGGCACCTGTACTAGAGTGACCAAAATTCACAAACAAAGCCAGAAAACAGCAGCTCCTTTCTCTTAAGAATAAAAAATAATAATGAGAAAAAAACATTAAGGCCCAGAGTCAGGTGCATCCCTAGTATAACAAAGAGATGTTGGAATATTTTGTAATTAACCTAAAGGCCTTCAAAAGCATTCCCTTCACCAAAGCAAGAGGAGAATCCAGCACATTCACCATTTATTCATTTAGGCACCAGTGGACCAAAGAGGAAATCAAGGTTTTATTGTCTTAGGGGATGTACAAAAGCTATTGAGAGCAATCATTGCCTTTATCCATAATCATATGGGTATGTGCAATTAACCACAACCACACAGAGGGGAAAGGGGGAATAAACCAGCCAGCTTCTCCATAGCCAAAAATAGTTATTTATTTATTAATAATTTAAGGTTTTACATTCTTATAATAAATTCCATCTTAAAACTTTTACACTGTGGATTAGACTCTCCCTTATTGGCAACCATGTGCAGGTTCACTGTGCGTACACACAGGTACAAATGCGCGCACATACTTCCAGTTTTATACA